>PVHP010006468.1:26643-60509 GCA_004024765.1 Zapus hudsonius | reverse complement strand
CTCAACTCTACAGGAAAGAAAGAGGGAAAGGAAGAAGAAAGCCCAGTCCTCCCAACCTTGAGCTGCAAAAGCCAGACCTTTTTCAAACTCGTCTCTTGGGGTGTTTATGCCCTCCCTCAGCTCAGGTCTCCCAGTGCCAACAACCAATGCTTACATCACAGGGAGTGGGGACCCCCCATACCACTTAAGAAAAAGAACGGGATACATACGACCATCGTGAAAAGTGTCAAAAAAGAATCTTTCAGCCCCTCAACTCCAGCTGAGGAAGCAGTTTTGATGTGCTGAGCAAGGCCGGTGTGGGGAAGGGTTCCACTTGTCCTTCTGGGCCATGGGGCTGGCTCACTGTCAGCCTGCTCCTTTAATTACTCCAGGACAGACCCAATTATGTACAGCACAGACGTCTGCCAGCCTGAAGATCCGAATGCCATGGTCCGTCTGTCTTAAAGCCAAGTTCCAGCTTAGGATTACGAACAGCACGAAGCCCAGCCACCAACATGCACACATACATGTGTGTGTGCCCACAGACAGACAGGCAGGCGGGCATTCACGCACACCTTATAGACTTGGGATGATGTCTGGCTTCTGAATTTTGTTTCTAAAGTTCCCCTTCCCCTCAAAATCCTTCTTTTTGGACTTTCAACCTTAAGATACAGCTACAGGGGCCAGGGAAGAAAACCTGGGGGACTTCCCAACTTAGAATGTGGGGCATCTGACACCCGTGCAGTCCTTCGTTTGCATTTCCTGGGAAGCTATGGGCACAATGGGCAGCCTGCCTGAGGTTGGGAGGGTCAGGCCCAGGAACTGAGGGTGGACCTTGGGCTCCTCCATCTCCTGCAGATAGACAGAAAACCGATGGCCAAGCAGACGGGCTTTGTGGGGCAGAATGAGATGCAGCCCAGGGGTCCCTGGAGACATCTGGTCAGCCACACAACCCCATGTCCCTCCCCACCTTTTGTGTCTCTGACTGACTGTGTAAAAAAAAAAAAACAGAGGGGAGTTTCATGCTAGCTGACTCGGGTGGAAATTTATGGCCTTAGGCCGGTCAACAGCAGTGACAGTGGTTGTAAAGGAGGGGAGCGAGGGGTGGCCAGTCCCCATCCTTAGCCGTCTCTCCACCAGGGACTCTCTGGAACCTACTGGACCCCAAGTCCACTTGGGTTCCCAAGTCCATGGGCCGTGGCTGCCTTGCATGGGCTGAGGCCACCCGACTCATCAGTCTTTGAGAAAGCCCCAGGGGTCTGGCACGAGGGGGACTTGGCTAGTGAGCTGGTTCCTGTGGGGATGGCCGATGGGTGCTTGGGTAACCACACATGCTCCATTTCCACTAGGACAACAACACCCTAGTACTGTGACAATGAGACTACTTAATGCATTTATTTGGCAGGAAGAAAAACCTTCGACCCATTTAAGTAGCTCCAATAGTTTCTTCCTTAAAAAGCCAAACTTCTGTTGCTACAGAAAGAAAGAAAGAAAGAAAGAAAGAAAGAAAGAAAGGAAGGAAGGAAGGGAAGGGAAGGGAAGGGAAGGGAAGGAAGGAAGGAAGAAAGGAAGGAAGGAAGGAAGGGAGGGAAGGAAGGACCAAACAAACAAAAGAAAAAAAAAAACAGGACAAAAGGTAATGACTAAAAGTGAGAGACGTTGTGGTTGGGGATTGGGGGGATCCCTGTCCACCCCTCAGAAAGGAGGAACCTTAGAATGTCCTAGAATCAATCAACCGCCCTCCCTCCCTCCCCCACTCTGGTTCTCTCCCTCTCTCTGGTATAAAATTAGCACAGCCAAGTAAATGTGTTATAAACACAAAGCCCCTGCCAGGAGGCAAAGTGCTTTAATGTGAGCGGGGAGAGGAGTGGGGAGAAGGAAGAATTTTGGGGAGGGCCAGGGCAGGGCAGTCCACCAGGGATCGAGCCTCCCCACTTAGTGCAGGCGGCGGGGAGAGAGAGCCACTTCCCCAGAGCGCATCTGCGGGACGTCTAGACAGTCATAAAGAGCACAATTAAACAGGAAGGACGCTGCCCAAGGCGGGCACCGCTGCCCAAGCAGGCGGAAAATTCTACAGCCCAGAAAGGCCCGTGTGGCCCTGGCCCAGGCCGACGGCAGTTTATGAGCAAGGGTTTTGAAATCCCACTTGAAATAAGCCGATAAATGAATCCAACCTTGTCGGGTCTCTCTCCCCTCACACAGACCAAATATTCCGCTGGCGTGCAGTCTAGACATACAACAAAAGACTTTTTACAGTGCAGAGACACGCTGTCAAAGTAGCCATTTAAAGACGCAGGATCACTTTCTGGGGCTACAATTTGTCAGATGGACTGAAATGAAAACGCTAAGTTATGGGTCTGGTTTGGGGTCTGCTGGTGGGCAGGGAGGGGGGATGGGAGAGATTAGAAAGAAGTCACCTGATTGGGTTGACTTCTTCTGGATTGTTCCTGAAACAAGACCATCCGTGGCTGACCCGCCAGCAATGGGGGAAGCCAGCCACTGGTGAACACCTAAGAGCAGCACGGCTTCCTCAGGTTAGGGTGGGTGGGTGGGTGAGGAAGGGCTGTAGCAGAATGCATAGGAGAGCGCTTGTCTCCACAAGCCCCTGGGGGGTGGGGGGAGGGCCTCCAACCCTGCATTCTGCAGGTGATGCCCTTGCTCTGTGGACAGAGGGGTCACTCAAAAGTTACCCCCTCTCCTCAGATAAGGACAGTACTGGAGGTGGGGTGACTGCAAGCTGCGTCCCTAGGGCACATTCAGGGTGACCCTAAGCCCTCTACTCAGCCACCCTGGAGAAAAAACACCCAGGAGCACTTGGGTGCCAGCACAGGTCACATGCCCACTTCTACCAAGTCACAACCTAGAGGGCACCAGGGATGAAACCCTCAAATAAAGGTCCCTCATTTCTTCCCCTTGGGGTGGCTGACCCCGAAAGCAAGGCTCAGTGGCTGCCAGGCGATTCATGAGGCCTTTGTTGCTATAGTCTCTGCCACCTTCTCTGCTAGGTGCTAGCCACGTGACATCTCTAGGAAGTGACCACAAAGCCGTCAGAGACAGCTGCTTCTGGCCGTTGTCTGTCCTCCTTCCTCTCCCTCCATTTCCTCCCTCTCGGATGTTAGGAATCCAGACACACAGAGACCAAAGCCTAGCCCCACCATTCACACAGGCTGTGTGCTCCAAGGGCCAGTCACTCCCGAGCCTCAGTTTCTCCAGCTGTAAATAAAGTAAGACTTCAGCCACCTGAAGGACTTTTGTCAAAGTGACAGCCCTCCTATGCCCAGCCCTGTACTCAGCAGCTTGCTGAACTCTTTCTGCAACCAGACACTCATACCTGTGTGGCTGGGGATGACAGTAAGACCTGCCTTGGGCTCTGTATGAGGAGGAGGAGGAAGACGTGGGAGCACTCCATGAGCTACAGTTCTCAAGACCCAGGATTCCCAGGGAGGGAGTGAATGTGCGAACCCCCCGGGGAGGGTGCCCACCCCACAGACCCTTGGAGAAGAGATTCTCAGTGTCCTCTTTCCAGGTGGGGAAAGGCCATGGACTACACCTGTCCGGCAACTCAGTCTAGACTGCTTTTCCAGTTCTGTTTGTTTCTTCGCTCTCATTCTAAAGCTGTTCTGGATCTTTTTTCCCTCTGGCTGCCAGTAGCCCCTGGACTACTGTCATCCAGTGTTGTCGTGGGACAACGCTGCCCAGGTTCCTCCAGGCTGGGTTGTGGACAGGCAGATCCCACAGATCATTGCCCAGGGGAGGGTATGGATCTAGACTTGTCAAGGGCTCAGCAGGAGAGACTTCCTTCTCCAGCTGGTGTCCTGGACCTGCCCAGGCTCTCCAATGACAGATGTCACATCATCAAAACCAGAGAGACTGTGACTTGCCCAGGGTGACCCAACCTCGATGATAAAGAACTCACTTATATTATGCATTTCTGAGTCCCTGATACACAGACTGCCACTTCCTTGTCCAGTTACCAGGGCAGACATAACTAATCAATTACCACACTTTTCTCAAACAGCTCAGCTAAGACCTCAGGAGCTCCCCTCCCCAGTGCTCTGGAAGGCTCTTTTCAATCAGACAAAGAAAACCTGTCTGGCCAAGTCTTCTCCTTCAGCCTAAAGGAGAAAGGTTGAGTGAGTAAGAGACCCAGGGAGACATGATCATTTGGGGGGGAAAAATGAAGCAGGTGGATCTGGAAATCATTTGGAAGCTGGCAGGAAAGGCCGGCCTCAGCACCCTTGTCCTCACAGGGCCCTGCCCTGATCATTCTCCAAGTGGATCTTCCCACCCTCTGGGTTCTTCATCCAGGGACACAGGTCTAACCTGGGCCTCCTCTGACCGCACAGGGGTTAGTGAGCCTGGGTGTCCCAGGTCTCTCTGTGGCCTGTCTTCACTCAGCCTCCTCTTCCACAGTCCTCAGAGCACAGCACACCACACCACCCCATCTCCCTGCTCCAGCCACTTAACTGGAAGCTTCTGAAGGTGATGCCAACTGGCCCGTTACCCTCCTCCACTCTGAGCCTGCCGGGCTGAGCAGCAGTCACTCGGAGCCTTTCTAATGTGTCCTCCTAACCCCCTCCCCTCCCAACACACAATCTGCTCCAGCCAGCCTGAGGCTCTGGAAACTTCCTAAGGCTTGAACACAAACTTTCATTGCCCCTCTTCCCCATCCCCAGTCAGCTGGATATCCTCCTCTGTAGACCATCTGTATCAGTCTTTGTGGTAGGGGACCATGGATAGCCTAGTATTATCAGAGACTTGAGCACAAACTTTAAACTGGAGATTGATGATCCCTCCCCCAAGGTGTCGTTTCCCCCATCCCCCACATAATGAACCTCTGTATCTCCTGTATCTCCCCTTCCCTGGGGGCTTCCTCTAGGCACAGCAGAGTGGCAGGGTCACTCAGAGAGGGCCGGGCCTGACTTCTGGCCGGCTTCCTCTTAGGCCCCTGCCTCCGGATGCCCCTCTGACAGCAGCAGCTGCTTTGCAGCAGCCTCTGATGATGCCCCATGGAATCAAGCTGTGGGCTGGACTGCGTTAAATCGGGAGGGCTCTGTGTGCGCATGTGTGCCTGTGGCAGAAGAGTGTCCTGTACACTGCAGGACACTCAGCTGCAGCCCAGGCTCTATCTGCTGGGTGTTGGTAATGCACCCCCCACCAGCCTGCCAGTACTGGGGAGGTGAAGGGGTAGGAGCAGGTCTGGCCAATTATAGCCGCAGAAAGCCGCTGGGAGTGGTTGCCAGAAAGAGCCAAACAACAACAGTGAACTCATCCACACCAGGTGAGTGCTGCTCTGTGCCAGGCGGGGAGTCACTCCAAGGCTCATCATCCTCTGGCCTCTTCTCCTGGGTACACTGCTCCAACAGGCCCGGGCCCATTTCATAGACAACGTGACTGAGGCTCTGAGAAGCAGCGGCCTGCCTGGTGAGGGGTGGATGCCTCAAGCTGCAGACTCTGCTCCTCTCTGACCAGCAGTGGTTCCCAGGTGACACCCTCTGGACCTTGTCACCGATGGCCATGGTGACAAGGGGGCTTTGGGGCTCCTCTCACTGGGGACTTTTCTACTTGCCCTGCTCTTTCAAAGGGCCCAGACATCCTGGCCTCCCCTGGAGGTGCAGAATGACTGGGCTGCCTGCTCCCCATGGGGAAAGGGGGGGTACAGGGAGGGATGGGAGTGGGGTGGGTTCTAAGCCACAGTCCTGGACCAGCTCTGTCTCTGGGCCTTTGGTTTCTCTGGCAGTCTGCCCCAGACTTATTGGCACAGGTCGTGGGTTTTATTTAGTTGGTGTCAGCGAAGCTCTCTGCGCACACAGGCCCAGTGGGCGGCCACTGGATTGGGTTACTGAGGGCATTGCTGTTGGGAGCTGCCCGGATCACTATAAATCCCGAGTGTTCTAATGGCAGAGCCGGTCACGCGCCGGGCTGCCCCCTTTGAAGCCAGCTTTCCTGGTCCACCACCCACCCCTTTCTTGTCTCGGTCCGAGTCCCACTTTCTGGGGCCCTCCCCCAAGCTCTGACCCTTCAGAACAAAAGGGAGCAAGTGCGTCTAGACCGCCAGTCTCGATGTGAGACAGGGCTTTGTGTGATGGGGACAAGGCCTGGCCTTTCCAAACAGAGAGGTTGGCTGGGGAGCTGGGTACAATGCAAGGGGAGAGGTGGTTCTGGAGTGCACCATCTCCGGGCCAGAGACATGGCTGGAACCCAGCAGAGAGAATCAGATCTGGGTCCCTGCTGAGTCTGGGTGCTGGTCACTGCCAGGTTCTCAAAGCGGCGCCTACAGCAGGGTAACTCCATGAATAAATAGTCCCATTCAGCTTAAGAGCCTCTTGCAGGCTGGACAGATGGCTCAGCAGTTAAAGCACTTGCCCACAAGGCCCAAGGACCCAGGTTCAATTCCCCAGTACCCACGTAAAGCCAGACACGCATGCACCTAGAGGCCCAGGAACACCCGTTCTCATTCCTCTCTTCTCGCAAACAGATAAATAAAATATCTTAAAAATCCTCTTGTAGCAAGGCAGGGTGACACAGGAGTCTCCCTGTGCCTGGTTTTCCAGTTCAACAGGATAAATAAATGCTCCATGCAGAGCATGGTCTATGTTAGTTGCTCATAGCTGTGGGCTCTCGGGCCTCTACTCACCGTCTCTGAGTCTCAGGGTCACTACCTGTAGAAAGAAGCTCAGGTCACATCTCAGACTGGCTTTTAAAGTCTTTGGCTCTGAATGAAGGCTAGACTTGGGGGCACAAATTGCCAGATGGGTACAGAACTGGGTCCCAAAGGTGACCAGCTGCAGCGCAGATGTCTCCCGGCTCTACACATTTCCCTTTTTTGGAAAGCCATGGCTGAATACTGGCTATCACCCATGTGACAGAGGAGGAGGTCAAAGGTGCAAGACAGCCATCCAGGACTGCCAGAGCCTTGCTTCACCCCACTTCCAAGCTAGGGGCCCTGTCAAGCTGGGCCTCTGCCCCAGCTAGCCTGACACCCGGGGAATCCGTGGAAGGCCTCAGGGAGTCTCCAACCACCCACTTGCAAGGGAGCATCCAGTGAGCAATGGAGACCGGCTGGGACACTAGTAACCTGGTGGGGACATGTCCTTGCCTTTGCCAGAAACTGCTGCTGGGAGCCCCTCTGTGTCTGTACACTCCTTTGGCTTCTGGCTCCCGTGGCCATCAGGCCTCTGTCAACCAAGGGGCAGACAACACCAGTAGAACCATCCCAGCTCCAGCTGAGACCTGGGCACTGAGGCTTTGATCGAATCATTTACCAAATTCTTCAGGTTTTTTGCTGACATAAGGAGGTCTGGGCGGGTGGCTCAGTAGGTAAGAACACTTTCTTGCTGTGCAAGCATGAAGACCTGAGTTCAAGCCCCAGCTCGTAAAAAGCTAGGCATGATCATGCATGTCTGTAACCCCAGCTCCAAGGAGGGCAGAGACAGGAAGAATGCTAGGACTCCCTGGTCAACCAGTTTAACCAAGAAATATCAGCTCCAGGGTCAGTGAGACACACTTTCCCAGGGAAATAAGGCAGAAAAGTGACAGAAGTACACCTCACACCCTCTTCTGGCCTGTGCACCCCATGTGTGCACACGAGGTGCATGCTTCTGCAACTCCACGCACACCCAAACAATACAAAGATAATACATAAAAGGAAAGCTGGGCTATGTTGACTGAAATAAATGAGAAATGTATCAGCTAGCTCACATCTGGAGTCTGGCAAGCTGTTGGTCACTTGAGAACATAGGACCTCAGTGTCAAAAACTCTCCCCTAGACTTTAATCGTCTCTAGATGACTTAAATTCTGGATAGAATGGAAAAGGGGGTTTGGGGTGTCACTCAGGGGTAGAGCATTTGCCTAAGATCCTGGAGCCCTGGCTCCATCCCTGGTACTAAGCAGGAGCTAAATAGAAGCTAAGTAGATGTCACACTGTGCCCTTCAGAACAGACAGCGAGGGGAATGTCTAAATGTGCTCAGTAAAGATGAAATTTTTCCCCCAAATATTTTCCACCTGTGAGGGAGGACACGGCGGGCTTGCTGCATGTGTCAGGCACCCATGGTGGCTGGTATTGTGCTGGCTGCTGGGATCTGTCTTAGGACACACGGGCAGGAAGAAGGGCTGTCTCTTCGAAGTGAACCATGCCTAACCCACCACCACCTCTGGGCTGTACTGTTGTGTCTGGGGGTGCCACACTGGAGCCTGTCTACTTCATGGCTGGATGCTTCTAGAATGAGGCCCGGCACACAGGAGGTGCTTATAAGTGTGTTGATCCATAAATGGAGAAAAACAGCAATGATGCCGGGAAACATGAAAGTCCCGTTCTGGGATCCGTCTGGAAAGAGGGGGTTCCCTGTCCCAACTCCTCCTCACCACAGCCACAGGGTCCCTTCAGCAGCAGAGGCCAGGCTGGGCTTGGTGACAGGGGGAGCCTGAAGAGCCCAGGCTCAGGTCTGGGGAACTGTCTGCTGCCTTTCACCCCCTTGGCCGACGCCACCTCCTCTGACCCATAACTCTTGGTCCTCCAGGGGTGAAATGGGGGGCTTCTCCCTAAAAGCAGTTTTTACCCTTTTTGGAAAACTGAACAGGCTGAGGTGTAGAGAACCCCCTTATCCTCACCTCTCACAAAGTGGGGGAAGAACCCTGTCCCAGGCCCCACAGCAGGCAGAGGCTGGTCACACTACCCCCAACACCTGACATGAAGGCTCAGTCACCTCCTTGACCCCACAGACTAGATATAGCACCAACCCCCACCTGATAACTACCTTTTCCTCAGTAGACTAGGGAAAAAGGACCCTGGCATGACTTGGAGGGGTTGGGCCCGCAGTCATACCAAGAACAGGCCTCTCCTTTGGCAGAACTCCTACTCATCCCTCAGAGCCTTCCAGCATCTCCTTCTCCAGGAGTCTCCTCACTTTTCCACCAATGAGAGAAGCTCTCTACCTCTTCCGTTCTCTTTTCACAGGGACATCTTGGGGCTCACACAGCCACTCCTCCCTCCATCCACAGCTGCACCAAGCCACACGCTGTCCCCACAGTATCATCGATCCTCATGAAGACTCTCGTGCCGTGGGTGATTATTATCATACCCACTTCACAGGGGAGAAAGTGGGCTCAGAAAGCGGACATGGTCATGGACAGGCTCCTGGGTGGAGACAGACCCAAGCCCAGAGGCACGCACCATCACTGGTCTGTCACCACTTCCTTAGGTCTCACAGGTTCAGTATCCGGGTGGGACGGCCCTGGCCTGGTGCTGATGGCTGGTGACAACTTGCTGAGAGCTTTGCCCAGAGCTTGTGTTGTGAGGATGGGGAGGCTGGAGTCAGGAACCCCAGAAGTGAGGGGCGGACACTGCCCTGCAGCCATGGGCAGAGGTGCAGCCACTCTGAGTCTGGGAAGAATTCCCAGGTCAGGGAGAGGCAGGGTGGTTCTCCCTCTCTGTACCCCTGGCCAGGCATCCTGCTCCAAGATCCAGCCCCTGCCTCGAAACTGCAGTCTGGAGAGAAGAGGCGAAGGCAGGCCAGGGTCTGTGCGGTCTTCTCTTCTCATGGTGCCCTGGACCTCACCATCTATCCCAGACTCTCACTAACTGTCCCTTGCCTAAACATGTAGCCCATAGTCACAAAAATCAGTGGGCATCAGAGCCCTCAGACACTGGAGACTGTCCCACTTACCAGCCACCAGACCTAACTAAGGCAGGCACCTCCCACGCCTGTGTCCACACCATAGAGGGCCAAGACAGTCATGTCTCAGGGACAGAAGAGGCTGGCTTCATGGCTGCTGTTGGCCCTGTGTCCCCGCCTTTGCTCTTCACCATGATGATCTCTGTCCCCCAAGGTCACAGTCTCCCATGAAACTGTCAAACCAAAATGTTATCAGAATTCACCCGGGTAGAATCAGAGCCATATGCAACTCTGTAAAACCCAGACACGTCCTGAAGCAGCGGACCCAGGATGCCCCCGCTGGACCTGGGAACTGGCCAGGGGCCCGCAGCCTCCGCTCCGGCCCAGCGCCAGGAGCTGTCTGTCCAAGCCGGCCCCGTGCCTGCCAGAGCCAGCAGCACTGGCCAGCCAGCCAGCCAGCCAGCCTCAGTGCCCCTGTGGGCTGTAATAAAAATTCCTAGACAGGTAGTCAGGTAGGAGGCTGGATGAGCAGGGCGGGAGGCAAGGGAACTCCCTCCTCTGCCCACAAGGGCTGGAGGTGTCCCTGCCTGCTCCTAGGATTTGTACAAGGCTCAGGATCTGAGGGCCAGCTGAGGAAAGTCGTCTACAGAACCTGGGGGTGGTTGTGGGTCTTCTCGCCTTTCCTTGCAGAAACAGGAGTTGAGGGAGAGAGAAGCCACAGAGGCAGGTTAAAGATCAGGACCCACTTGCCCCTGGCAGCTGAGGACCAGACACACAGGAACTCTCTTAACATATCTCCCTTGTTCAGAGCTGAAGGGGTGCCCTGGGAAGCTGGCTGACAGGTCACACATCCAGGCCGGAGAACGTTTCAGGCACTAGCACAATTTATGTAAGATGATTTCCCCCCCTATTCCAGAAAGAGAACAGAGATCAGGACCCCACATTGAGATGTGCCATGCATGGCGTGGTCTCCTGCAAAGCTGGGGGGTGGGAGAGGCCACCAGGCTAGTGATGCAGCTCCGACAGCTCAGAGGGCACTTGGGGACACATTGGCAACTCCATTTTCTGTTGTCAGAGGTCAAGACAGTCCCAGCATCTCTGCTGCCCCCCTGCAGGTAAGGGAACTCCGACCTTTTCCAGTTCACATCTCTAAGGAACTTCCCACCCCTATTCCCTCAGGACATGGCCCTGTGACCTTGATCTCATTAGAATCAAGTTGCCCCTGACCTTCACATGGCTGCTGACCTCAGAAGGTCAAAGAGCAAAGGCTTCCCTCTTGAAAGAGAACCTTGGGTGTGTGGTGGCTTATTAAAAACCCAGGAGGGAGGGGCTGGAGAGATGGCTCCGTGGTTAAGGTGTTTGCCTGCAAAACCCAGGAGGGGCTTTGCATCCTGGCACACAGCTCCCAAATGCCACTGAGCCTTCCTGACTTGGGCCATCTCTAGATACGCCATGAAAAGACTTGAAACTGCTTGGCACGCAGCTGAAATAAACACTCAATCGATTCACTTCGATTCACGTTTACTTTTAAGGCTTGTCTTAAACAGCGATCTTTACAAAATCAATACCGCACTTGTCAAGTTTTCCTGACATGCATTTAACATACATTCAGCACACATCATCGGACACACGACTGTAGTTGTTGATGCCCACCCATGTGCCTGGAGGACCAGCCTGCTTTGGACTCATGAGCCTCTCGGAACTTTGGTGGAAGGTGACAGGGGCATTACAAGATCCCCCAAGATCCAGGCCAGCCAGTCACCAGCCATCTGCCCTTCTCTTCCCAGCCTCTATCTCCACATCTGTAAAATGGGTACAGAGGTCCTCCACAGGAGCTAGCCGCTGCATGCTCTCCTCACAGACTGGGTCCGCTCTGCCGCTAGATCAGAGAATGTCAGAACGGAGGGGACAAAAACCATAACGTGTCAGCCCTACTCACTCCATAGAGGCCCTTGGAGCACCCATGGATGATCTTGTCCCGGCTCTCATCCCCCTCCATCCTGCTCTCCAAGTTGTCTGGGAGCACAGCAGCAGGCTTACTGCTCACCATCTCTGAGTAAGCACCTCCCAAGACATGACTCACACCTGTCTGGGGTCACCCACATCCTTGTTCCCTGCAGAGGCACGCAGACCAGGTGAGGTGGGCCTCTGGCAGGGGTGCTCTGGGCTGGCATGCACAATTGCCAGTGCCCTAAAGGTGCTGGGCCTGTGGTGAGGGGAGGGCTCCACCAGGCTGAGTCCCCCCAGCTGGGACTGTGCGTGGTGCTCAGAGTTGGGTTACAATGTGTTTTCCCAGAGATACCTGGATTCCGCCAGGGTCATTCCTCCCAACCCAGACTGGTCTCCACAACCCTTCAGCCTTATTTAAAGTGGCCACTCCCTGAGCCACACTCAGATGTGACCAGAACAGCAGTCAAGGCTGACACGCTGGGACACGATGGGTCTCAAACAGAAGAGGCAGGTGAAAGAAGCCAGACAAGAACAGTAAACACAGTGTGGTTTCTTTAAGCCAAGAATGAGGCCATGCCCTCTAGGACCACGAAATCCCCAGCACTGGGGACAGGTACAGAGCAGGATGGATAGGTGCCCTCAGGTGGAGAAGGCAGTGGCTTAGCACACACACACCTGGTGGATCGGAGGGCACCCTCTGCTGCTGCCGGGTGACTCTCACAACAGGTGAACCAAGCTCCGCAGAGCAGGGGCCTCTGATGGGCCTCACCTCACACTGACTACCTTGGGACTCTTTTGTGTCCATGTGACAGAGAAAGAAGGAAGAGACAGCAAGGGAAGGAGATAGGAGCCTGGGCTTATGCCAAACATATGAGCCTCCCTTCCAGAACATTCCCCTCCAAGGTGGGCTTGCCAGCGAGCCACTCTGTCCCTGCTTCTTGGTGATCCTCCCTCCACTTCATGCCCAGTGACCTATGGGTCACAGTGACCCCTTTTTCCTTCAGCCGCAACCCGATACTGGGCAGTTCCCGCTCTCTCCTGCTCTGAGCCACAAGGATCGCTGCCCGCTGGCCCGGTGACCCTTCCAAGGAGGGAGGCATGTGGTGGAGGAGGAGGTTTCTTGGCCAGCCAAAAGGGACACACGGGCCCAGCTGGAAATGTCTGAGAGGGCAAAGGAGCAGAGAGGCCCCAGATCAGCCACAGGGCTTACACCCATGACAGGTGGCTGAGACTCAGCCCTGCCTGGATAAGCAAATCCCAGACTGGGGAGTCAACAACCCAAGTTCAAATCTGCCCTGCCACTCTGCTGAGTGATCTTTGGCAAGTGACTCGGCTCCACCTCCCCGTGTGTGCTGGGGTTGCCATGAGGATTAATGAGGCGGGGTGTGCCAAGCGCTCCAGGAGCGTCTGCTGCTGCTGTCGCCAGGAGTTGCTAGGGTTTAAAAAGCCACCACATTGCTGTGGGGGACTCTGAGAACAACCCCCAGCAGACAAAGCTATCACTGTCAGGTTTGTTCCCTGAATCCTGACTAGGCCTCCCAGGGTTTCCCTTTGCTTCTTGCCATCCCAGAAGCTCACCCCATTCGCCTCTGAGTGACTCCAGGGACAGGGTCTAGAGCGCGTTGTCACCAGAGTGCAGAGGAATGCGGCACAGTGCTTAGGTTCCTAACCCAAGACTTCTGTGGAGACAAAACAGAGGCTTCTGTGTGCGCTGGGGTTTGTGACGCCAGCTTATTTGAAAGACACATGAAATAGTCTCGAGAGAACTCAGGTAGCATCTTTGTCCCAATCTAAACAGGACCTTGGGATCTCACCTAGATATTTCCTCACCGAAGGTCTGGGAGGTGTCTGATATACACTGGGGAGTGGGAGAATTGAGCCCTGAAAACCCCAATCTATTCTTTGTTTTTATTTTATTTTATTTTATTTTTTGAGGTAGGGTCTCGCTCTAGCTCAGGCTGACCTGGAACTCTATAGCTCCAAGCTGGCCTTGAACTCCTGGTGATCTTCCTACCTCAGCCTCCTGAGTGCTGGGATTAAAGGCGTGTGTCACCTTGCCCAGCCCAATCACAAAACAGGTCAATAAACCCTGGCTGGGCCCAGATAAATAAAAGGTCAGTAGCACATCTCCAGTGAACTTTCTCCTGCCACCATGCCAGTAATTGGACAAGGTGACATGCTCTATGTCTGCCTTATGACCTAGAGACTCATGAATACCCTTCAGTGAGCAGAGTGGTAGCCGAGGGCTGGAGAACTCTCTCGATGGGGATTCATGAGGAAGCCCCGCAGGAAAGAAATCCCACAGGAAGAAATAGTCCTCAAGTAACCAAGAGCAACTCTTGGATCTGAACTTATAAGCAGAGCCTAGATTATTGGGCTGAGTCGAAGCAGGATGCATAATTACACCTCTGGGCCACGTGGCAAGCAACTTTAATTACACTCTGGATAGGACCAAAGTGACCATTTTATTTAGGGCCCAAAGCAACTAGTAAAATTAAGCAACATCAGTAGCCTCTTATCTAAGTTCATTAGCTTTGCAGAATTACTCAAGGAGCCCACCACGGTAAACACCCAGGCATTAGAGAGGCAGGGTGGTGAGGATGTGGGCCTCATATCTATCAGGTGTCATGGTGAAGTCAGATAAGTTTTTTTGTTTGTTTGTTTTTGAGGTAGAATCTCTCTCTAGCCCAGGCTGACCTAGAATTCACTATGTAGTCTCAGGCTGGTCTTGAACTTAGAAGGCTGAGTGAATAAAATTTTTTTTAAGGCAGCATTCTCTATATGAGTGGCTCATCTGAAACTTCCCTCCAGGCTCAGTGAGGACCACCCTACTTGCCAGACTGTGGCCCCCAGATCCATGCTCACAGGACAGAAATGTATCCATGACCCCAGCTAGATACCAAGTGGTGTTCAACAGCAGGGTTGGTGGTGATATTCACCAATGTAATTGACACTCCCTCATCTCATACTCCCACCTCTTTCTCTACCCCATAAATAGATTAGAGAAACCGTTTCCTCCTATGACCATGACCGACCCCGCGGCTGCTAAACTCAGCATGGCATTGTATATGAATCACTCGTGGCTCAGCCCGACGGCATCTGAAATGACTGAATGATAAAGAGGCGACACAGACACTCATAAATGAATCACCCCTTCCGCAGGACCAAACCTCTGGCTTTTATAGACACCAGCTACAGAGCAGAAAGAAAAGAACAAAGAAATTACTCAGGGTTTTTGCGCAAAGTTGATTCACAGGTTGATAGAAGTATGACCCACTAAATTATTTGGGGGGGGGGGTTGGATCTCACCAGCTAGGGAGTTGGGAATTTGCAAGGTGGGGAGGAGGGGTTCTTGCAGGTTTCTCAAAGAAAGGGGGGTTGGGGGGAGACCTCCCTCCTCCCGCCTGGTGCTTCACTTCCTATCTTCCACAAGATGGTGAGTTCTGGAAGCCTGCAGGATGCCACCTGCGGGCGTGGAGAAAGTCGGAACTTAGATATAAAGTCTCTGAGTTCTGGATACAGTTACTTTTCATTCTTTAAATTAGCGGCCAAAATAGCACCAGGAGTGCCTTTCTCTAACTGGGAAGGGACTGGAGCTTCCTTCCAGCTGCTGGGCACTTTAAGACAAGACTCCGTTCTCCCCAGGCACCACCACTTGCTGAGCACATACTATGTGCAAGGAGCAGAGCCAATAGACAAATCTCTTCAATTCCCCAGAGCAGAATTAAGAACTCTCCTTAACCAGCTTACCAAAGCCCACACAGCTAGAGCTTCTGCACAACCCTGTGGGACCCATGGCCTGGGTGGTCCCGTGGGCAGGAGAGGGTCATAGTCAGGCACACGCTGCTGGGATGAACCTTCAAACTAGGCAGTTATGGGAGGAAAGGATTTATTGAAGCTACAGATCTAGGGGAAGTTCCATAATGGTGAAAGAGGCTGGCCCCCTTTCACAGGTCCAAGCAGAGAGGGAAACCTGTTACCAGGACCACACACACAATAGCCAACAGGTTGGGGGGGGGAGTTGTCCATCCCTTTTATACAGCCTTAGGGCGTCTTGCAACCCTTTTCCAGACTTGCTGACTTCCTGAGTTTCTGGAATTTTCCTTCCTGCATTGCCCTCCCAGGAAGGGAAGTTTAAGTTTCTAGCTCCCCTGAGCCTCCTTACATCCTGCCCCCTATAAAAAGGGCTGCCTTCCTGTGAACAACATTAGAGACCCACCCAAGATCACCACAGGTCAAGTTGACAACAAAACTTAACCATCACGGGGAGTGGGTTCAAGGTACCTATCTCAAAATTTATCCTTGCTGAGTGAGTAACCAGGCAGCCATGGTCCCTGGGCTGAGAGACTTCTCAGGGGAAGGGCAGATTACTTTGCCCAGGGCTCACTTTTGGTGTGTGTGTGGGAGGGGGAGTCATGGGCCCCAGTCAAGGATTTCAGAGAAGCCACCCTCTTGCTCCCACCTCTTCCCCAAAGAGAAATCAACACGAGAGCAAAGGCTGGGCCTTGTGGTACAGGCCTGTTATCCTAGCAGCTGTAGAGGTTGGGGCATGAGGATCACAAGTTCAAGGTTTGCTTGGGCCAGCCTGCGCAAGGTCCTACTGAGGCTCTGTCTCAAAGTAAAAAATTAAAGAATTAAAGAAAGAGAGAGAGAATTAAAGAGAGAGAGAGAGAAAGAGAGCGAGAGAGAGACTGGGGGCCAGGCATGGTGCTCACACCTTTAATCTCAGCACTCAAGAAGCTGAGGTAAAAGGATCTCCATCTATGAGTTCAAGGCTAGCCCGGATATACTGAGACTTTGCTTCAAAACATAAAGTTAAATAAGGGCTTGGGATGCAGCTTAGAAGCAGAGCCTGAGTCAGCACCTGATCCCACAGGTAGGTCATGACAGCCAAGACATCCCTTCTAACGGGAGGGGTCTGGACATTGTGTTGGGAGTCAGTATGGCCTCCATCCATGGGATACACAGGCTAGGAGGATAACCCCAAACCACCCATGGTGCGCACAGGTTAGGAGGGTGACCTCAAAGCACTAGAGTCATTCTCTATGTCCTCTCCCGGAAGGGGGGGGGCAGGACTAAAGTGACTGATGGCTGTTGTAAAACCTCAAGGTCTCAGAACAACTGGGTGGCAAGAGGCACTGACTTCTGTCCCTGCCCTTTGGGTCAGCTATGACATCTCTGTGTGGATGGGTAGGAAACCAAGGCACAGCTTCCTACCCAAAGACTGGGCCTTCTTCAGAACATGAGAAATAATTTGTGTGTGGGGTGTTGTAGGCTCAGCAGCTATCTTGATAAGCCCCCCTAAAGTGGTGCTGGTTCTTCCTCCTTCTTACAGAGGGATAAGTGGGGATGGGGTGCAGGAAGCCTCTCACACTGTGTCTAAACTGAAGCTTCCAAAGCCTGTGACTGAATCCTGACCTGCTTGGAATATTCTAGAAGCTTGTCTAGTCTCAAAGGCAGGGATGAACATGTCACCTCCTGGAGATCTCAGGGAACAGAGATTCTCTCATCCCTGATTAATGGACTCAATCTCAACCTATCGGTGACAGTATGAGGTGACAGCTGCTAAGGACAGACCCCAGAGCATCACCTCACCTTTCCACCTACCCTGCTGCTTTCATGCCTCACTACTGCATATGAGGTACCTACTAAGCTGGAAGGGAGGAGGTTTACAATGAACAGATATGGTCCCCATCCTCTCCAGGCTTGGTAACCAGAAGGAGAAAGGCTATCATACAACTCATCACACAAATATAGTTTCACCCAGACAGACGTTAAGTGGTGATGGGATAAAGAACCCAGAGCCCAGACAGGGTCTCCCCAACGGAGGCTTGAAGGGGGCCCTGCTTTTTCTGCCTGTCTCCTCCCTGGAGTTCAGCAACTCGGGGCAGGCACATTTTGTCTGCTGTTCCCGGCTGTCAAGGCACCTCAGCACCATAGATCAGCAGGTGCAGAACAAATGCTTTTGAGCGCCTGAGTGCCTAAGGGCACCCTGTGTCCCATGATGTCCCTGGTCAAGTCTGGATTTGGTCCTCTGGGGACAGACATTCATCAGCCACGTGTCAAGTTCAGCCGTGACATCTGCTGGTGCGGGTGTCCTAGAGGCAGAGTCTCCGGTTCCCTACACAGCCCGATGGGACACACATTTCCAGGGAATGTCAGCCATGCTTGGCCAAGTGGAATGGCCCCAGCTGCCAACCAGTTGGTTAGTGTTCTTCCCCAGCAAACAATCCAACATGGGCTTGTAGTCTTGAAGCAACCCCCAAGGGACCCCTGCACGGGCCAGTCTTACAGAGACAACTGGAGCTCGGGGTTGGTATGGTGCCCTGGGCAGGAGCAAGCAAGCATGGGTGGTGTTTGGGGCAGGGAATTTGGGTTGAAGACCCAGCTGAGCGTCAGTACCTGGCTATGTGACCCGCAGCAGGTGCCTTCCCCCCTCATCCATTTTATTTATTTATTTATTTTGTATCTGTAAGTTGAAAACAAGAGCTCTCAGAGTTGTTTTGAAGACTGAGCAAAATGCAACACTAGTACATACCTAGCTCACAAAAATCTCTCCACATCCAACTAGGAAAAGGAGAACAGAGGAGAGAAGTTATTCTGCAGCTCACAGAAAGCTGATGCCTCCAGCTTCCGCAGGCACCCTATGTGGTACTGAAGCCCTCAGCCCTGTGAGCATGCATCCCAGGAATGTCCCCTAGCCTGGTGACAGCTGCTTCTGCTAGGGACTGGCAAGTCCCGTGGTGAGACCCCCTAGGTGACAGTGTTTGGCTTTAGAGTGTCTCTTAATGGGAAGAGTTGGCTGGTTGTACGTGCTCCGAGTTACCATGGCTTCGCAAAGGGGAGCAGCCAACTTTGGGGGAAGCAGGGCAGGAAGGCTGGGAGAAATACTGCCTACTGCACGTCCCTGCAGGGACAGAGAGGTCTGCAAAGACTGGGCCTTCACACTGACACCTTAAATAGTGGCCTTGATTTTCAAACTGTAAACTTCTCTAACCCTCACAGCTTTCTGGCTTTCTCTCTGGTATTTCATGAACTGAACCCAGCGCGGTGTGGACTTCATGCCCCGGCCTCTGGACCCCAAAACTACTGGAATTAAGAGAATCCTGCTGGCAGGCCCTGGGCCTCCTTCGATGCTGGGCAGACATGCCAGGGTTTCTGCCAATTCTGTCTGCGGTGGACCTGGCAGAGAAAGGATTATAACACCACTATTCAATTACCTCCACATTCAAGGTCAGCATCCCAGGTGGGCCCGTGAATTCCAACATTCCCAGCCTGTCCCAGGATGGAGAAACCTCTTTCCCTGGCAAAGGTGTTCATTCTCATTAGGCATAGTGCCAGGGAGTGACCATCAGGGAGCCAGGCAGAATGGATAGTCATGCCTAATCCATGCCCGTGACCATCCTCTACCCCCAGAACATATACCTGTGCCAGATACTTGTCCCCACCACAGCAACAACCACCAGATCCTCACTCCATCTTGGCAAGGGCGCTGCTGCGACCCCACAGGTGAGACAGGCCTTCTAACAGCAAAGGTGGTGAAGTAAACCGTGGTTCCCTCTGACCCTTGGTCACACCGCAGGAGAGCTCACTCAACAGCACAGACTAGGTATATACATGCAGCTCTGTAGGGCTTCCCAGTGGCATTTAAAATCCAGGAGTCTCCGAGGCTGAGTTTGCCTAGCAGGGTCCCCAGTTCCATCGCTAGCACCTGAAAATCAGTCACTCAACGGAGGAATTTGACAAAAAAAAATTTTTTTTTGCTAAAAAATTTTGCAATCTAGGCTCTCTCAGTAACTGAAGACCTAACCTACACAGGACATCTACCACAAGGGTGGGCTGAGCCGAAGAGGCTGACAATCAATTAATTAATTAGCAGTGCTGGGGATGGAACCCACAGCTTCTCATGCCACGCAAGAACTCTGCTGCTGGGGTACACCCTTGGCTAATGGGAACCCCTTTAGGTGAGACTCCAGCTCCTGCTCCAAGGTCCCTGTTGGGATGATTGACTACCCTGAACCCCGCTCTCCTGGCGTCAGACAGGACCCAGGCAACAGGGTACCCGTCTCAGGACTCCCTGGGACACAAGGAGACCAGACCTCTAGCCCCTCGGCTCTCCACGTGTTTCAGCCATGCCCGTGTTACATAACGCCTTTCAGAAAGCAAATCCACTCGGGAGCCCTGGCTCCTGTCTCCTTCCCTCAGCATGGGCACTGTGCAAGAAGCCTAGGCTGGCAGGGGTTCAACCTCCAAATTCAATTGTAGAATTTGCTTGCCTTGGGCAAGTCCCTGGCTCTGGTGGATGGCGACACCTGAAGAAGTCACATGGGCACTCAGGTCCCATTGGCACGCACCTCTCAGACTTTCTTTTTAGGAGTATTTTACTTTTATTTTAATTTTTTTTTTGGTGGGGGCAGGGTCTCACTCTAGCCAACACTGACCTGGAACTCACTCTGTAGTCCCAGGCTGGCCTCGAACTCACAGTGATCCTCCTGCCTCTGCCTCCCGAGTGCTGGGATTAAAGGTGTGTGCCACCAGACATTTTTAAAACTCTTAAACAACTAACCAATACCTGGCAGACCTGAGGGGAGGCTGGGGATGTCCGGGCAGGTGTATCTTAAGGATGGAGCTGCTGGTGGGTCTGCCAGGGAGAAGATGCTGGCCCTGCTGAGAGCTGTCATTTTGGGGGCCTTGTCTTGCCGAGTTCCTCTCCTCTTTACAGAGGACAGTGAATAAATGCATATAACACGGACAGACAAAAGCACACCCTCTCCCTTTTAGCATTTTCATTTCTGGATACTTTAAGTATTTCTAATCCAAGAGAAGCTCACAAGGAAGGCAGAAAGGGAGAGTGTGTGCACAGCCGTGCAAGCTCATGCCCATGTGTGTGCGCGCACACGTGCGCAGAAAGTTATTTTACATTTTGACATATACTAAGCTGGTCCCTGACCCAAGGTCATGCTTCACCAGTCACTGGATTATCCCAGACCCGCCCCCCTCACTTGGGTCACCGTCTGACCCAAGACTGCAGTCACAACACGTAATACACTCACTGCACCACGACCTAAAACCCAGACAGCAGGACCTCTTCGGGTTAAAGACCTAACACAGACACCCAGAGGGAAAATAGCTGTGTCGACATGCACACTTCAACATAGATCCCATACCACCCACCCTCCCTGGTGACTGAACCCCCTTCTGAGACCAGGCCCGAGCTCCAGGGGAACCACCCTTACCCCTGTGGTATATAATGGGCCAATTTCATGGACAGTAGCCACAGGCCTTTAAGGGGACCAGTTTCTCAAGGGTCATCTCTCCAGTTCTCATCTGCTGTGGTGAAGCTAATCACAGCTCTGTGCCAGAGACATCTGCTAGAGAGTTGTCACAACCGGATGAGGAGTCCTGCCATTCCAGTGTGTAGAGCCCCCCCCCCACATGGGTCAGTGTCCCCTCTCTCCCAACAGAATTATCTGGCCCAGAACATCTCAGTGCAGAGGCTGAGTCACCCTGGGCTCAAGCAGAGTTAAACACGAATGGTATGTGCCAGGCAAGCCACTGGAAAACGGGGTGTCCTGAGAGTGGTTAAGACTTGGAATGGTTTGGGCAAAGGCTTGGAGAAGAGGAATTAGAGGCTAGAGTACTTTGGCCAGCCAGTGGTGTTAACCATCAAAACTGTCCCCAGAGACCCCACCACCAGGTGAGCCTAGGCCACAGGTGCCTCTCAGGACCCTGGGGAAATAGAAGGCAACCAACCAAAGTGGTACTCAGTCAATCCAGAGAGCACAGGCTACATCCGGCAAAACCGAAGGCCAAAGACAAGGGTTCCGCTGGAGATGCCAAGAAAACCATGCAGGTTAGTGTCCCTTCCTCAGAAGCAGCTGCCCAGAGCTCCTGGGCTGTGGCCTGGGGTGAGGAGGGGAGGTGAGCAATAGTTACTTGGTAAAGCAGGACGCCTGACTTTTCAACTTTTTTTGTGTTTTGGTACTCACCTTCGGAAAATACCTCCAATCTCTGGACTCTCAGAAAAGATGGAGTCCCCAGAGTGGCTTGTTAAAGATCTCCTTCAGGGGCTAAAGAGATGGCTCAGCAGTTAAGGTCCTTGCCTGCAAAACCTAAGGATCTGGATTTGATTCCCCAGTACCCACATAAAGCCAGATACAAAAAGGGGTGCATGCATCTGGAGTTTGTTTGTAGTGGCTGGAGGCCCTGGTGTGCCCATATTATTCTCTCTCTCTCTCTCTCTCTCTCTCTCTCTCTCTCTCTCTGAAATGAATACAACAGCTGGGCGTGGTGGTACCGGCCCTCAGTGCCAGCACTAAGGCAGAGGTATGAGGATCGCCTGAGTTCAAGGCCACCCTGAGACTACATAGTGAATTCCAGGTCAGGCTGGGCTAGAGTGAGACACTACCTCAAAAAACCAAAAATAAATAAATAAATGAAATATTTTTCAAAATCTCCCCTTCAGTCCCAAGTTCAAAATGGACCTGTTCTGGAGCCCAAGTTCCAAGTGCAAGAGGTAGCTTGTAGGGTCCTCAAGAAACACCTGGACCTGGGACTTATGGAGCTTTCCACCAACTCTAAACCAAGGCGCCCTTCCCAGGCCTGAAGGGCAGGACAGATGAAGATCACACCTGGCTGGTGGGCAGGGGAGCGGCCACCAGCCCTGTGACTTCTCCTGGAAGAGTTCAGGCTTTAACCCATGCGGTGTCACTTTTCACGTGAGGAAACTGAGGCCCGTGGAAGTTTAAAGTACCCAACCAGGCAGATCTCCATTTGCAGAGCACCTTAGAAAAGACACAGTTCGACTTCAAGGCCACCTTCTAAGCTCTAGCTGCAGTGCACATTCCCAACACATACTAGGTGAAGTGCACAGCAACCCTGCTAGCTTCCTGAGTGTCCCTTCCCTCCCTCCCTATCTTATGATATAAAGAAACTCCAGGAAACACCAAGCCTCAGACTTTCAGGGAATCCGATGAACACCTGCAACAGACTGTTACATTATACCTCCATTGCTAAGTGACTCCTTCCCTGCTGTGCACTTCCCTTCAGTAAGACAGCATGCAGCATGACACCCAACAGGAGAGCCCAGGAAACCAGCCAGGGTTCCCTGCATTTAACCCCAAGGGTCCCACTCAAATGCTGCAGATGGGAGAGAGCACAGAACACCACAAGGGCTTTCACAGGACATCTCGGTCTAAGACTTGATTAGATGAAGGGATGAAAAATAAGGGTGTGTTTTGTTGTTTGAAAGTCTGGAATGTCTGTCTCACTGTGCCAAGATCTTGAAATGTTGAGACAAATATGGACCCTTAGGGAGGTGGTCCCCCTAAGTACCCTGAGGGGGGAAGATAAGACAGGGGAACAGCAATCAACAAGCCACAGTGAGCGGCTCCCCCAAACATGTGCCTACAGACATTAATAATATCCTCATGGACTTGCTGAGCCTCCAGAGCTCAACAAAGGGCTTTGGGGGAGCAATCAAGTCCCACCCAAGTCAATTCCACAAGCACTAGCTCTGGGCAGTTGTCCTAGGACCTCCTAACCTGGTTCAGGGCAGCTGGGCAACGGTTGGGAATAGGAGATAAGACCACCAATTCCAGAATGGGTGGAGGTGGGTGGGGAAGGACCCTCTATCCAAGTCTGGCCATTCTTGACCAGGTGGAGCTGGCTGGTCATGGGGTATTTTTACCTCCTGCGCCTCACTGTACAGGCTCAGGGGCCCCAAACTGTGGCAGCCGCCTGGCTTATGAGTCACTCGGCAGCTGCCCTGTTGCAAGGCAGTTGCCCCTGGGCTCCTGGTCTAGACGAGAGGGCGGCTGGGTGGTGCAGGGAAAGGCTGTGTGCCCCTGTGCCTGGGGATGTTTTGGGGTGAGAATGAGAAACTAAAGCTCAGAGAGGCAAAGGTTCCCCAAAAGATGGGCTATGGAAGCCAGATGGGCAGCCTGCTCGAACTCCATTCTGCACCCGATGTCCACCTGGGTGGGCCATGGAAGAAGGAAGTAAACGCTTCCCGGTCTCAACTTCTGGTGGTGCAGGATGCTGACGTCAGTCTAAGGTTCAGGCACCCCACTCTCCACCCTGGGTCCACCGGCCCCTGGCAGTGCAGGGCGGTCCCATGCACAAACACCCCTAAACTTTCACTCCTTCGTATCCTCCGTCCCAGCCGGAGTGAGCCGAGCTGTCCAGACAAAGGTTATTTATAGGAGCGTTGGGGACAGACACTCACAATGACACACACTCGCTGGGGATCCATGGTGGGCCAGACGCAGAGCGCTGAGCCCCAGCTTCAGAAACCTGGCCACTGATGGTCCTCGGATCCGGCTGGGCTCAGTTCAGACCCCCGCCCCCAAGCCTACACGCCAAAACGCAGACACCCACAGACGCAGGGTGACTCGGAGACACACAGTGCCGACACAGACCGCGACTCAAGACCCACGGACACCCAGAAACGCGCTGAGACCTAACCAGATACGCAGACCCGCGCACTCCACAGACGCACGGGGAACCCACTCACGGAGACCTCGACACCCCGCCAGACACTCCACACACCTCGCCGGCCAGACAGTGTCTCGCGCGCCTCCCCCCTCGCCGCCCAAAGTTGATAGAGAGAGGGCCTCACTGCTCCCTCGCCACGACCCCTTGGGGACATCGAATGGAAACTTCACGGGCTCTGCCACCCGGACCCTCCCGCCCCTCGGTCGCCACTGAAGCCCCGGGTGCGAGTCCCGGCGGGCGAGAAGCCGACGACGGGGACCGTGCCAGGCTCTCAGCGCCGCGGGACAAAGCCGGGCCGGCCGCCAGCTGCCGCGAGCCTCCGGGAGGGCGCGCCCGGGGCGCGGCGGACACAGCCGGGAAGCCCGGCCCGAGGGGGCGCGCACGACCCGGGTTCCCAGCCGTCCGCGGGGCCTCGATCCCCGGGTGTGGGTGGTGCGGGGGGGACCCTGCAGGGGCGCGGGCTCACTCACTGATCTCCATGCTCTGGAACAAAGAGCGCTGGCAGTTACACGTGCAGGAGACATTGGGCTGCCCGGCGGCGGCGGCGACGGCGGTGCCGTTGACCCCCATCAAGCGGTACATGGGCGGCGCGGCGGCGCGGCGCGGGGCGCGGGGACGGCCGGGGGAGGCTCCGGCCGGCGCCCGGTGCTCGGGCCCCGCATGCAGGAGGCGCCCGGCTCGGGTGACCGCCAAGTTCCCGGGGACGCCTCGGGGCTCAGGGCGCGCGTGGCTCGGCACTCCCCGGCCGCCGATCGGTCGTCCCGGGGACGTGGGCCGTACCCGCGGGTCGCGTCCGGAAAATGGGCCGGTGGCCGGGGCGCGCTCCGCCACCCGGGCTGAGCCTGTGCCGCTGGCGTTCCCCTGCCGAGCGCCTCCGCCGCCGCCGCCGCCTCCTCCTCATTCAAGTCCAAGGAGATCGGGTTTCGCCGCGCGCCCGCGGTCGGAGGCAGGCAGACGGTCTGACGTCAGCGCTAGACGGGGCTGCCGGTTCCCACCGCGCGGGGGCCGGGGAGGGGGCGCGCGCTGCGCCAATCCCCGCCGAGGATCCCCCGCACCCCTCCCGGGCCCGGGGGGGCGGGGTGACGGGAACGGGGCGGGCTCTTAAAGGGCCAGAACCGGGAGGTCCGTGGAGACCCGGGACCCGCGCGGTGGCGGAGGCGGCGGAGGTGGTGGTGCAGGAGTCCTCCGGGGTCCCCTGCGCTGCACCGGGCGCGCCCCTCCCCCAGCGACACTCCGGGCCGGTAGCGGGGGTGTCTTCCCCTCCACCTCCGCCCCTGGGCTCTTTGGGTGCTCCTCGAGGTTCCCGGGGTTTCAGGGCAGGGAAATGAGAGAAAGGAGAGGAGCCCCCCCCATTGCGGGATTCTGCGGGAGTCTCCCCGCCTGCGGCTCTGCGGCCTCCGGGGCATCCCAGCCCCACACGTCCTGAGCTCTCTGCAGTCCCAGCCCGAGGCGACCGCTTGGGAAAGCCTGGAACTCGCGCAGACACGCCCGGGACCGCTCGGAGAAACGCCTGGGGCCCCTTGTCTTGTAAATACGCGTCCCAGAATAGGGTATTGTCACTGCCGGAGCCCGCGGGGCCCGGGGCGAATACACACCCATTGTCTGCGGCCCCAGGGGCCACTGGCTGGGGGGGCGTGGCTCGAAAGTGTAAAAGAGGGGGCGCTTTTCGCCCATTAACTTTTAATTGCTCAAGTGTTTCAGAAACCGTCTCCTGGCTTAAAATATCGATTTATGTGCCATTACAGGAGGCCTCTCCCCTCCCTAGCACAACCTCTCAAAAATTTGGCGTGGTGTCTCGTAGAACCTTTTTCTAAATCTCTACGCAACAAGCATTTATGGTGCGCCTACTGTGTGCCAGAAACGCTCCAACCTGGAAAACTGGCCAGCCAAGTGGCTGGTTGAGTTGAGGTCCTACAATGGGGAGCCTGAGTTCCACCCAGGTCCGTGGGGCACCTGTCCCCACAACACCCCAGCACGTATTTTCAACCCTTTAGATATCTTCGTGCGTGTTCCCGTGGTGATGGAGCTGTAGTAATGCGCAGAGGTCCCTCTTCTCTTGGTGGGGGGAGCCTTTCCAAGTTACAGTCGGCTGGCGAGAAGAGAGCAGCCCAGAAGTGGGTTCGTTTTTGCCCCGCAGGGGTACCGGAAAGCGCTAAACTCCAGCTATCCCCAGGAAGCCTGCTGGACTTCCCTAGGAGTTGAGCTGGGGGGAGGGAAGGGGGAGCACCATCAGGCCCAGAGGGAAGCTCGGAAATGCTCTCCAGAAAGCTGCTCGGATTAAATGCCACAGCCAACCCAGGCCAGAGTGCAGTTCCCCACCAGGGTGGGAATACTTCTGCCCAGCAGGGTTTTGGCTGGGACACTCTGGAGGAAAAATTCCAATTGAGCTTCCCTATGAGGACACTGAAAGTGTGCACTGGCCTTGGGGTGACCTCAGGTCCGACTCATCTCCAAGGCCAACAGGGACGGCTATGCCTGGGATCTTCTTTCAGTCATTCCTTCACTCGTTCAATCAACAAACCCCAGGAGCTCTGGCCCTGAGCAGAGGAATTCAATAAGCCAGACACCACACCGCCTGGTCCTTCTAGAAGTCTAAGGACTGGCTAGGCTGGCAGTTCACACTTTGTCTTGGAAATGGGGCAGCTCTTACACAATGGAGATTGAATGCCGACAAGCAAAAATAACCAAGTTAATACATTGAAAAGCCAGCAAACTTCCCCATAGCCCTGACCTCCCATTGATCAGTCTGGGACAACAGCAATGGCCGCCGTTTACTGAATGCTATAGTGTGACCCACTGTGCTGACCTGCCATGGGGCTCTCACAGACAAGCACTCTTCTCCCAGGGATATCCCCCTTCCCTCCAGCAGGGGTGTGGGCTCACCCACTGATCTTAGGGCTCCAGCATTTACAAGTGCAGGAGACCTTAATGAACTAGAAAACTGTAACTGACCAGCCCTCCTTTCACTTTTTATTTTGAGACCGAGTCTCACTGAATTGCCCAGGCTGGCTTTGAACTTACTTTCTAGTCTAGGCAAGTCTCAAACTTGCCATCCTCCTGCCTCAGCCTCCTGAGTAACCGAGAGTTTTATATGTTCATTCAACAGATATGGCCCTCCCAGCGCTGTGCTGGGCTAAGACAAGCTCTCTGTCCTCAAACGAAGTTAGGGAGAGGAAAAGGGACCCAAGCAAACCTAGAATTAGCCAGGTCACTTCAGATGGGGGATAGGAGGACAGGGAAGGCCCTCAGCCCTCCCTGAATCTCTCTGGATCCCCTCTAGGGCCAGGTGCCCCAAGGTGAGCAACATACATAAACTGTACATGTTGGAACATGAAACTAGTGATAATTCAGAAAAAGACAGGAGCTTGGTAGGGGTGGACACAGACAGCAGAGTCTGGAAGTGCCCTGGGAGTTGGGGTGGCCTCTCTGGGGAAGTGGGAGCCAGGTATGCAAGGGGTAGCAGGGAGGTTGCCCAGGCCCCGGACAGCAGCTGCCAAAGGTAACGCTGTGGGTGGTTTCAGAGCTCAAGGGTCCTCCTAGTCCCAGGAAGTCTCTGGAGTTTGGGATGTATTTCCCAACCCTGCTATGGTCTTTGGATTGTGAAACGGGTTTATGTCCCCAAGGCGACTGCCTGGACAGGCCTTTCAGGGACTCCAGACAGCATGGCCCTGTGCCCTGGGCTGGATCTGCTCCAGAGAAATAGAGAGGAAAAAGGTTTGTCCAGGCTGGTAAGGGGGCTTTCCTCCCACTGGCATGAAGTGGGCTGGGGTGTAGGCGGCCTCACATTGTTCCCTCCTCCTGCACTCACTGGACCCCAGCTTGGCTCACTGTTCTCCTGTCAAATACTGTCTGAAATGTGCGATCATTAATAATTTTAAACAAGGGGCCTCGGAAACTCTACAGACAGTCTTGTGTGTATGCCAGACCCGAACTGGCTGCCAGCTGGGCATGGTGGGAGCCAGCTTGGGTTTTGGCCGCTGCTAACGGGGGCTGGCAACATCCTGATGGTGCCCAGTGGTTCCCGCTGGCCAGTGGAGGCTGGGCCAACAAAGGGCCTGCTTTGAGAGGGTTCCCTGGGTCCAACCCTGCCCCCTCACCTCTGGCCACTGCCCCTCAAGCCTGGAGACAGACTGGCCTTCTGAGAAGCAGTCCTGGGCTGCCTTCTGTGGTTTAATGGTACACCCACAACTTCTCCAGGCTTATCACCTTTGAAACTCCTTTCAGCTGAAACATGTCACTCTGAATTCTTCATGGGGTACAGTCAGCCTTAGTTAGTAGTATCTCTGGACTTTTTCAGTCTTGTTTTCCTTTGTTTATTGGGGACTACCATGTTCCTGGCTCGCCCACCTCAGAGTTGTCCATATCATTATCCAACAAGTGTGTATCTGGGTGCCATAGGTATCTAGGCTTTTGCATGCTGGTTGTCATGGTCCCCGCCCTCCCCCATACTATCCTGGGGGTCCCATTTGTCAGCGTGGGGGACGACGACAAAAGCTTGGGACACATGAGTGAGGTGGGACAGAGAAGTGAACATTGGAGGGTTGTACCCCGAGGCCCAGGCAGTGCACGTGGTTTCCACAATGACTCTTTCTGCATGTGGATCCTCCTCAACTCTGCCTTTTTGACTCTGGTCATCCCTGCTGGGCTTAGGCCACCCCAGCCCCTCAGACTCCCCCCCACATTGGCCTCACTGAGTGGTGGTTCTCCTTTATCTAAGCTAACTTAGCAGCCAAAACAGCTGTGCCTAACCCAGGAGGAGCGGCTGGGAGGTGAGAGACCCAAGTGGGTGACTGGCCTATGACTTTGCTCGGCTGAACCTGGGTAGGTCAGGGACAAATGGTGGCCAGCACCTTCATGCTAACGAGTTCATAATTCCCTCAACTTGATTAGCAGTTCAGGAGGACAGGCCCATGGGGCTTGTTCCCTGGTGGTTCAAGTGACCTCTGAGATCTGACAAGCAGCAGGGGGTTGACAATTCTCTGTGGAGTAGAGGCCTGAGCACCATCTGCTCACATGCCACAGAGCTGCATTTGGGACATCTTTGTGACTTGCTGACAAGTCTGTCTTCCCTGCTTGCCCACCTCTTCCCTCCCAGCATCAATCCCAAGCAAGAATGCAGAGGCCAGAAACCCAGTCAGCACCTACCAGAAAGAACAGGTGTTTACCTGGTCCCAGCACCATAGTTCTTACCCATAAAAATGCATGGGATCTGGTGTGTGTGTGTGTGTGTGTGTGTGTGTGTGTGTGTACATGTATAGTGAGTTTGTGGGTACATGTTGCCCACATGTATGAGTGTGTATCGGTGTGCCGACACAGTGTGTTTTCTTGCTTATAGTGTGTGTGTTAGATGTGGATATAAGAGCTTAGCTGCTGGGCCCATGCCACCATGGTTGAACGCTCCAATTCCAAGCCAAAGCAGCTTGGCTCAGTGGTCACGCTCTCCAGTGCCTCAGGGAGTCATCTTTTCCTTCTCTCTCCCTGGGAAGAAGAACTTTGATTCCATGAGAAGATGGGGCTTGGGACCCCAGCAGAAGGTGGGAGGCAGGCAGAAAGGAGGAACAGAAAGGAGCAGTAAGCCAATCTTGTCTTATGACAGATGAGTAAACGGAAGCCCAGGCGTGGACATAGCTTGGTTAAGGTCAAGGGACTCCTGAAAAGCCAATCTGACCCCAGGATCCTTTCCTGGCTCCAGGTCCGTGCCCATGGGGTCTTTGGTTACTTTCAGTAGCTTAATGCTTCCACTTCTGCTCCACACTTTGAGATCCAGATGGGTTGGGAAGATTCTCGATGTTCCGCTTGTATCTAAAATACCTCCAAATAGAACTGTTTGTCATTTAAGTTGATTTCATGGACCAGAAATACCAGAACAAAACAAATAAACAAAAAAGCCCAATGCTTTGAATCTCTGTTCTCATGAACAATAGATACCACTGTTATTAGGAGTAATAAAGTAAAATGGTGCATTTCTTTTGTGTGAATGGTTTCCTTCTTTCTCCCTCCCTCTCTCTTTTCCTTCATTTTTTCTGTTTGAGATACTCTCCAGACTACACTCCAAGCCATAATCCTCCTGCTTCAGCTTCCCGAAGGTTGGGGTTTCAAGCATGTGCCAATTTACTCAGCCTGTGATTCTCAGTGGCCCCAGGGCACTGGGGCACGGTTGGGCCTGGCACTCTGTTGGTGTTGAAGGAGCAGGTAGAGAGGACCTGGTGTGCCAGCACAGGCCAGTCTGACACAGAACAGGCCAAAAGGTTGTGCCTGTGGCTCTCTCTGTCCTGTGCTGACCATATACCTGGCCTGGTAGATTTCACACCACATGCCAGGTTTGGGGGACTGGAAGGGGGAGGAAGGATGGAGGACACGGACCGTGGCAAGCTGGCTCTGCCTTCACAGAGTTTGCCCTCTGGAGGGCTCACTCATTCATGGCTTCACTTCCCAGCAGTTGATTCTGAGCTCTCAGAATTGTGATGTCACACAAGTGTCTGTCACGACTATTAATAGTGTCATCACCTTGTTTAGAAATGTCAACTAACTACACTAGGCCTCAGTTTCCTCTTCTTTACAATGGCAGTCTGCTAGGGGCACTGGAAGGATAAAGTGAGGCCAGCACCTCGCTGGGAGCCATACATGACCCAGTGAATTTGGTTCCTCTCTTCCCTCTGGAGAACTGGCCTCAAATTGTCAAACTTTTGGCATGTGTATATGTGTGGTGTGTGTGCGTGTTCCCATGTGTGGGCACACATGTGCGTGAGGAGGCCAGAGGTTGTCATGGAGTATTGCCCTTAAATATGCAGCACCTTTTTTATTGAGACGTCTCTCACTTGAACCCAAAGCTTACCCATGCAGCTCATCTAGCCAACCAGTTTGTCCTGGGAATCCCCTGTCTCTACCTCCAAAGTGCTGGGATTACTGGTGGACCACCGCACCCACCCAGCATTGACGTGGGTGCTGGGGATCCCAATTTAGGTTCTCACATTTGCACAGCAAGCTGTAATTCCCAAATTGTAATTTTTTAATTATTTTATTTATTTATTTGTAAGCAGAGAAAAAGAAAAGAGAGAGAGAGAGGGAGAGAGAGGGAGAGAGGGGGAGAGAGGGGGAGAGAGAGGAGAGAGAGTGAATATGGGCACACCAGGACTTCCAGCCACCGCAAATGAATTCCAGATGCATGCACCACTTTGTGTATCTAGCTCTATGTGAGGGCTGGGAAATCAAACCCAAATGGCAGGGTTTTGCAGGCAAGTACCTTAACCACTGAACCATCTCTCCAGCCCCAAATTGTAATTTTTAAAGGCATTTCTGATTTGCTTAGTTCAGTATGTGTATCCCCAGCTGACTGTCTCTGCATGCCCTTAGTGTCTGGTCCCAGGAATAAATGTCTCCAAGGCTTCCAGAGTGGCAGGCAAGCACTGTCAGAATCCAGAAAAATCTGTCACCACAGTCGCCAAACAGTGTGGTGCCAAGTCAGCATGCTGGGTCCTGTACCTGCAGCTCATGTCAGGTGAGCATGCTGGACCGTGTACCTGCAGCCCCATGCCCACTGGAGGTATCCTCAGCACTGATCATTGGCAGAGGGAGTCCTCTGTGTGGTGACACTGTCACAGTCATCTTGGGACAAGTGTGCCTCCCCCCAGCTTCACTAAGAAACACTCTGCACTTTGAAATAGAGATGGGTGGTTCCTGCTCTGCCCTCCACTACCCAGGCTCTTCACAGTGCCAGCACCTAGAAGTGGAAGTACTCAGTAAATGGATGCCCAAAGAATAAGTGAAAGGCATTTGGGAGGGGGAGTCTAAGGAGAGAGCTCAGTGGGCAAAAGTTATTGTTGTGCAAGCATGGGGAACCCTGAGTTTGATCCCCAGCACCTACATAAATGACAGGTATGATGGCGGGTGCCAAGGGTAACTCCAGAGCTGCAGGTAGGGACAGAGACTGGAGGATGGCTGGGATTTGCTGGTCTGCCTAGAGACCAGTGAGCTCCAGCTTCAGTGAGGGACATTCCTCAAGGATAGAAGATGGACAGGAAAAGCAGCATATGCAAGGCCCTCCTCCAACCCCTGTGAGTGCATACACACACACACCGAAATTCAACAAAGTAACGTTCTTTAAAAGTATATTTTATTTATTTGTAAGCAGGGGGAGGGAGAGAGAGAGAGAGGAGAGAGAGAGAGAGAGAATGGGCATGATGTCAGGGCCTCTAGCCACTGTAAAGAAATTCCAGATGCACACGCCACTTTGTGCATCTGGCTTTACATGGGTACTGGGGAATTGAACCCTGGTCATTAGGCTTTGCAAGCAAATGCTTTAACCACTTGAGCCATTTCTCCAACCCCTATAAAGTGATATTTTAAAATAGATTATAATTTTATGCAAATAAAATTATTGGGAAAAAGACTAAAATAAGTTAAATCGTTAACAGTGTAAATATTTCCGTTAGGTTGTCTGCTCTGTTCTACAATGAACATTAATTTTTAAAAGTTTCAGGATACTGAAAATGTGCCTCTGACAAGTTTTTTTCTCCCCAGTGGCTTTCCAAGTGTGTGTGTGTGGGGGGGTGGTGGATGCCAGACAGTGATGACGTCATAGCCATCCTGAAGTGACAAGGGGTGGGGGGTCACGGACCAATCCCAAATTCGGATTCCAAGAGAAGCCAGTTCGATTGGACACAAACTCTGGTGGCCTTGACCAATGGGGGGGGGGACAGGAGCCCTGCGGGGGCACTGCCACTTCAAAGGCCCCGGCCTGCAGGGATCTGGCACAGGTTAGGCGCTTCCCGAGCACCGCTTGGGATCTCAGCCACCAGCCAGGTGACTCAGCCTTGCCCAGCTTGCTCCATCAGCAAGGTTTTGTGAGGATCTGTCCATTGGGCAGACGTTCCCGGAGTGCCTGGATGGGCATACCGCCCAGCCCCGGGTGTGTCCCACCTGGCTGGCTGGCTGTCCCTGGGTCTCTCTCTCTCTCTCTCTCTCTCTCTCTCTCTCTCTCTGCTGCTGCTGCTCTGTCTCTCCACAGGGAAGCGGGGACCCACAGTAAGTGCTTCTTGAGTAATGATGTCCAACAGCAGTTCCTAGCACTGAAGGGGAGACTAATGGAGGAATAACCCTCGAGGGGGAGTCACCACGTTGTGTAAGCTGGGGCTATGCACCTTGCTCATTAACTGCCTGCCTCCATACTTCCCAGACTGCAAGCCCCAACTAATGTTCACCAAGAATGAGCTAGGTATTCCTGTACACTTCCCATGTTGCAGGTGTGGAGACCGAGGCTAGGTGAGGTGCAGTCAGAGGCATCTGGTCACTTTCATCCTCCTGTCATCTTCTTCCCCTCCCCCCAGGTAGGGTTTCCATCTAGCCTAGGCTGACCCAGAATTCCCTATGTAGTCTCAGGGAGGCCTCCTGTGTGCTGGGCTCAAAGGCATGTGCCACCACGCTCGGCCTTGTTCTATGTTGTTGAGACAGTCTGTTTATTCCAGGCTGGTCTTAAACTCCTGATCCTCCTGTCTCAGCCTCCTGAGTGCTTGGATTACAATAGGCTTAGATCATCAGCCTACCTAGAGCCTTTGTTCATAACCACTGGGTATCTCAGTATTTATCCAACACTTGGCCTCTGTTACCCACTTAGAAAATCCCCACTAGCCTGGTGTGGTGGAGGCTGAGGTAAGAGGATCCTTGTGAGTTTGAGGCCAGCCTGGGGCTACAGAGCGAGTTCCAGGTCAGCCTGGTTTAGAGCGAGACCCTACCTCAAAACAAATAAGAAAGAGAAAGAAAGAAAGAAAAGAGAGAGAGGAAGGAAGGAAGGACGGAAGGAAGGAAGGAAGGAAGGAAGGAAGGAAGG
>PVHP010006468.1:0-26543 GCA_004024765.1 Zapus hudsonius | reverse complement strand
TCTAAACATTTTCTAAACTTTTAAACCTGAGTTGCCACCAACCTCACCCCTCCCTGTCCTGCCGCCTTTCCTCTGAATGCCTGTCAGAAGCTGATCCATGCATGAAAAGAGCCCTCTAGTGAGCCCCTCTGGCTGGCACTCCGTGCCTGGCCTGGTATTCTTCGCCTTACCTCCTGTCTGCATTTGGGATTCCAGAATGTTCGTGGAGCTGTGAAGGTCCTGGCTTCAGCATGTTCTCTCGCTGGCCCCTAGTGCCCTGCAGCAAGCCTATCTGAGGACTCTGGTGGCCAATGACAGTTCTGACTCAGCCAACCAGCTGAGGGTTGCTGGGCAAGGTGACAAAATCTGCTGAGACTCAGCTGTTCCTCTGAAAAATGGGACCGTGGTGTCCTCCTCACAGGTTTCTTGGGTAGGTGAGCTGGTGGCACTGGGTGGGAGCTCATACCCGGGCTGCTGGGCTTTCTTTGGGAGACATCTGCTGCCTCTGGTGGGAAGTTCTTCGGGGAGGGGGTGCTGATCACTGCCTGTGCCCACCTTCCCCGCTAAGCTCCTTCCACAGAGCAGTTGATCCTTCAGAACCACAACCCAGCCTAACACCACGGGGGTGGAGCCAAATGCAAGACAGAAAACTCAGGGATCTGTTCAGAAATCACAAAGACCAGGGCTGAGCATATAGGGCATTGGTAGAGTACTTGCCTGAATGCAGGAAGCCCTGGGTTCCATTCCCAGGGTGTGGTGACATGTTTTAATCTCAGCAATCTGGAGGTGGAGGCAGGGAGGATGGGGAACTCAAGGTCATGTTCAGCTACAGAGAGAATTCGAGGCTAGCCTGGTCTACCAAGACCCTGCCTTCCCACAAAGGAAAAAAAAAAGAAATCACAAAAAAACTTCAAGATGGCTGTAGTATTGCTCAAAGTTCCCTAACAGCTAGCCCCGCCCCCATGTGGTCCATGAGCTGGCAGCACCTTCCAGAACCTTAAGGGGGGCCAGTTGCCCATAGGTGATCTCCAGCTGGGCCTGAGGAAAGGTACCAGGGTCTCTCTGATTCCCATGGTGAGGCTACAGCTTAGGTGAGTCCTGGCTCCTAGGATTCCTTCCCACACCACCTCTTTCTTTCTTTCTTTCTTTCTTTCTTTCTTTCTTTCTTTCTTTCTTTCTTTCTTTCTTTCTTTCTTTCTTTCTTTCTTTCTTCTTTCTTTTCAAGCAGAGAGAGAGAGAGAGAGAGAGAGAGAGAGAGAGAGAGAGAGAGAGAGAGAGAGAGAGAGAACACACCAGGGCCACCTTGTGGGTCTGGCTTATGTGGGTCCTGGGGAATTGAACCCAGGATCTTAGACACTGGAGGCAAGTGCTTTAACCGCTGAGCCATCTCTCTAGCCCCACACACCACCGTTTTCTACACAGCTTCTGGCTCCCTCTCGACCTTCTTTTTTACTGGGATGGAACATCGATAAAACGCTCAGATCTAAAGTCAACAGCGCAGATCAAAGGAGACCATTCCCATCTTTCTATAAAGTTCCGGTGACTCCTACCCTGATCCTATAACAGAGGGAACTTGCCTTCTTTCCTGGTGAATTTCTTTCATCTGCTCTTGAACTCCATAGAGATGGTCTGTCTCACACCCTGGGTGTCTCTCAGGCCAGCTCACTGTGGAGTCCAAGGCAGGGGCCCTGTGGCTGTCACTGGCCTGCTGCCTCTTTACTTCTCGGTAGTATTCCTCTGTGTGACTGTCTCGCCACCTGACCCCTCTCCTGCTGACAGCATCTGGCTTGCCCTTGAACGCTTGCTACTTCAGCCAGACTTCTGAGCACATTCTATGATGTCTAGGCCCTCAGCCATTAGGTTGTGATTAGATTGTGTGGTCCTGAGAACACAACAGACTTCCCTACCCTGGCTCTGTCCTCATCCCTCTGGGAGCAGGAATTTTCAGGAAAGCCAGCAAAAACAAAACTGCCTGCCATGAACCCAACTATACCTCCTGCCCCTTTCTCCTCCTCACCCAAAGTCTGACCCAGCAACTTGCGACTCCAGACCTTGACCACAGACAGACAAGAAGGTCACCTTTCCCCGACTCAGAGGCAAATCAGGTTTGACTGACGTGGTGTCTGTGAGGCAGACAAGGCCTCCTTTCATCCAAGTGCCTCCAGGTGACGGGGTGAGGAGCCAAGAGAGGCTGCAGCCCTGGAACTCCACCCCTTCGGTTTCAGCAAGGTCCCCACCCTGTGCCCAGGACTCCAGCTAACATATCCCAGCTGCCACCTGGACAGCCTGACTTCCTTGCTGCTTCCCTCTTACACAATGTCCTTGTCACACGGCTTTGAACATGACCCACTTCTCCCTATCCCGGAGCCTTTCCTCTTACTGTGCCGTGTGTACCCGGGAGCCCTCTGGTTCGTTCATCACCCCAGCTTCCAGCCTGGCACAGAGAAGACTCAGGGGAGATACAGCTTGTGGGGTGAGGGTAGAATTAGCTCCTCAAGAGATGGTACCCCGTGTGCAGCTGCCTCCTGTGTGTGGGTCATCGCCCACATTAATAGCCCCATTTGCTCCAGCCCCGCTTGGTGACATCTCAGGTCCAAAGTAACTGGGCAGCCCTTGTGGAGGATGGAAAGCAGCTGTCTCTGCTCAACAGGGCTGTGAGTGCCTCTCTGGAAGGGCGCACCCTCGCCCTTAGGAAGTGGGTCATCAAGCCTGACCTGACGTCACAGGTCTGTGATTGCACCTGTTTGGGAGGCTGAGGCAGGAGGATTGCAGCTTCATGACCTGTTTGGGCAACTTAGTGAAATCCTATCTCAAAAACTTAAAAAAGGGGGAAAAAAAGGAGGGTAGGGGATGTGGGAATGGAGTTCAGAGGCAGTGTGCTTGCTTGCCCAGCCTGCTATAGTCCACTGTCTGGCAGCACCAAAAAAAAAAAAAAAAATGCTCCAAAAGATAAACCAAGAAAGAATTGGTTGTTGCCTAGGTCCTGGCTGCTGATATCTCAATTTTATCTTTAATTTTTGCTGTACTGGGGATTACTCCCAGACAGTGGACAGGGATTGCTTTGTGGTCTGGAGAGCCCGGTGCCTTTCCCAGAGGGTCTCATTGGTCCGTGAAGTCAATCTACATGGTTTCTGGACAGTTCTGTGTTCCTGGCCAAGGATGGCTGACGGTCCTGAAGTCACTTGCTCACTTGGACTTGGGAAGCAAGGAGGGACATGGGTAAGTGGCTTCCATGGAGACTGTGACATGTAGACAGCAGGGGTCTCTGTCATCTGACAGCCTGTGTCAGGAGGAGTCACCACAAAACTGCCATGAAGAATTCACCCTCAGTTCTCACTCACTGAGTGCTGTCCCTGGGCCCTTCCCTACACTGTGTCACACAGGCCTTCCAGAATCCCTGGAAGGTGGCTTCACGACTGTGTTCCTTTGAGAGGGAAGAATCGGCTACGCATCTAGCAGGTTCAATTAAAAAAATTGATGGGACCAGATGTGGTCGTGCATACCTTTAATCCTAGCATTTGGGAGGCAGAGGTAGGAGTATCCCTGTGAGTTCAAGGCCAGCCTGGGACTACAGAGTGAGTTCCAGGTCAGTGTGGGCTAAAGTGAGATCCTACCTTGGAAAAACAACAACAAAAATTGATGTGTGTGTAGGGGGGTATAGCTCAGTGGTGGAGTTCTTGCCTAGCGTGTAACATGGTCCACAAAAACAATAACAAAAACTGATGCTCTCACCTATTAATGAAACTCAGATTTAGACCTGGAACACCCAGCCAGGGTGAGCGAATAATGAGGACAACAGCCATCCATGTGGACAACCCAGCCCCTTAGTGACCACTTCCCAGCCTCACTCTGAGCCTGCCTGGAGTCAGCTCAGAGCACTCTGGGTAAGTTTTGCTTTGTCCATCGTCCTAGCACAAGCCCAGTTACAGGGAAGGTGACATCACCCATTCTGGAGATTCACTCCATGCAGCTACCCACAGTGGGTGCCTGCAACCTGGGCCCACAGGGCTGCCTGTAAGCCTGTGAACAGCAGGTGAGCCGCTCCACCCTTCCTGGTTAGCAAAATCCTTAAGCCAGAGTGAGTGAGGTGGGGTGAAAATTTCATTTCCTGGAGTAAGGTAGACATGGGTTCACTGCAGTGGCAGCCTCAGAGTCCCGTGTCCCTGGACATAGGTTCAGAAGCGTCAGCAACTGACCGGGAGAAGAGTGATTGAGGAGGGAGAGCACCTGTGTACCTGTTGGGTGAGGAGAACAGGGTGATGTCTGTGCCTTCAGCTGGGAGCACATACTTCTGCGACAGCAGAGACCGAGAGACTGTTGATCTTGAAACACACTGTCGGTGTAATGTCCCAGGGCTTAAAATTCATAAGGACACAGAGGACACTATGATCGACTCTGGGGAAAGTACCTTCCGGTCCAGTCGACTGAGCCAGTGGTTTTCAAGGGCTGCACCCCACCCAGTTGAGGTTCCTTTGCACATAGGTCACCTCTGTGGGCTAAGCTGACTCCTCTCTGACACAGATAGAAAACCAAAGATGAGTTCATGGGTTAAAGGCCTCAGAACCACAGGATGCTCAGCACAGTCTCCTGTGGAAGGTGCTAGATCCACCTTCCCTGTCCATCTTCAAACCTCAGAAGGGATCAGTGGGTGCAGAGGGGCCCTCCCTGAAGGGAAAGAGGCTTGCGATAGTGATTGTCCATCTGACTTCTTGTTTGTACTCAGTCTTTAAAAAACAAACAAGAGAGATTGGTCAGTGGTTAATGCACTTGCCTGCAGAGCCCAATGACCAAGTTCAATTCCCCAGTATCCATGTAAAGCCAGATGCACAAAGTGGTGCATATGCATCTGGCATTTGTTTGCAGTGGCTAGAGGCCCTGGTGCGCCCATTTTCTCTGTGTCTTTCTCTTTGTCTGTCTCTCTCTGCTTGCAAATAAATAAAAACATTTTTTAAAAGCCAAAAAAATCACAAAAAGCATTTTTGGGGGTTGGAGAGATGACTCTGTGGTTAAGGCTCTTACCTGTAAAGCCTAAGGACCTGGGTTACATTCCCTGGTACCCATATAAAGCCAGATGCACAAAGATGTACAAAGTGACGCATGTATGCATCTGGAGTTTGTTTGCAATGGCTGGAGGCCCTGATGTGCCCATTCTCTGTCTGTGTTCTTTCTACTTGCACATAAATAAATAAATATTAAAAAACCCTTTTAAAATAATTTTATTTATTTATTTGCAAACAGAGAGAGAAGAGATGGAGGGAGAAAAGGGGTGTGCCAGGGACTCCAGTCACTGCAAACAAACTCCATATGCATGGGCCACTTTGTACATCTAGTTTAAAAAACCCCTTTTTTATGGTTTAGTGAGATTTTACCAGATTAAGAGAGGGAAAGAGGAGAGAGTACAGCGTACTCCTGCCCATGAGAAAGCAAGAGGAGGTAAAGCCACTAAAAAAAAACTTTTTAGTTGACAACTTTCATACATGTACATAATGGATTTTGATCATGTTCCCTCCCATTCCCTTCTCTACCTTCCCCCTTCCCTTGTGGTAGTCACATTCATGTTGTTGGGACAAAACACCAGACCCAAAGCAGCTGATGGTAGGAAAAGGCTCATTTTGGCTTATAGTCTCAAGGGAGACTTTCAGCATGGCAGGGGAAGGATGGGAGAGCAGAGACCAGGCGTTGCATCTTATCACAGCATCTGGCAGAAAGCAGCAAGAATGAGCTGAGCTCCAACAAGTGGGAAGCTGGGCCATATCACCTCAAAGCCTGTGGTAGTTTGAATGTTCCCCAGTAGACTCTGGTGTTTTTATTAAAGCATGGATTTCTAAACACCTGGCCGGAGAAGGTGTCTCTGGGGGCAGATCTGATTTCTAGCCCAAAGGTATGCAGAGTGAGCTCTGGGACTTCTGCTCTTGCTGATGGTGCTGACTGTGTGGTGGTGTCTCTCTGCTTAGCTCTGTGAAAGGGAGCCAGCTTCTTCTGCCATCCGTGGAACTTTCCTTGGATCTGTAAGCTTCAAAGAAATCCCTTCCTCTTATAAACTGGGTTGGAAGTTCATCCCTACAGTGTGGAGCTGACTATAACACCCCCCCTAGTAACACACCTTCTCCAGCAAGGCTCCACCTCCCAAACTGCCTCCATCTGGGGACCAAGTAGGAGTTTATGGGGGATGTCTGATCCGAAGACCACACCCTTCCACTAAACCCTTTCTTCTTTCCAACTAGTCTCCTTTGATTTTGGATTTTGATGTCTTTTTTTTTCTTTTGTCCAAGTACATCATCCACTGCAACAGGTGAACAAGCCCATTATTGTGCAGGTAATAACAGCAGCTGGGAAGGTCATGAGTACAGCAGCCGTATTGTGTCTAGTGCACTCAGTCTTGAGTCTGCAGAGTCAACACTTCTGGGAGAGGCAATGAGGGGAGTGTGAAACTCCCCGGGCATCTGGAGATGCAGAGGCCATGTGCAGAGGAGAAGTGTGGTCTTCACTGTCCATCTGGGCCTCCCTGTACACTGTACATCGGCTGCTGCAGTCTCTCTCTGCACCTTTGGGATACACTGTCTATACCCCGTGCAGGACACATAGTAGATGAATTGAGTCAGAGCTACACATTGATTCTGCTGCCTGTCCGGGTGAGGCTCATCAGTGACAAGTGACACCGAGGGTAGTGGAAAGTTCTGTGTCTATGAATAAAGTTGTTTTTTTTTTTAAACTGAGAACTCAGATACTGGACAATTAGTAAAGTTTTATTGGAACATGTGTGGTGACTTTGGAGCCACAGTGACAGAAGGGTGACAGAGACCTTTTGTCTCACACAACTTAAAATATTTTCACTCTTTGGCCCTTTAAGGAAAAACTTCCCATCCCTGGCTGTAGACTTAACAACGTGGAGTCCCTGTACCCAGCACTTAAGCCTGCTTGCAGAGATCTTTAGTAGGTTAACGGGGCACCTGGACATGGGACCAAGAACTTCCAGAAGATTCTGGTGGAGCTGCGAATGCCGCTTCAGGAGCTGGCTAGTAGCTATGTGCCATGTAGTCATCAGTCCATGGTGAGACCTATACCGGGTTGGCAGACGCCATCATTGTGGCCTTAGCAGGAAGAACAGACACAGGCATGAGAGAGAGGTAAGTGAGGATACACAGGCCTGTCCTGGGTCATTGGCACCAGCCAGGATGGGCACTGGAGATGAGGTGTTAGGTGTGTGGAGGCATCACCATGTGAGCAGTGCCACTGAACTGTGGTCCTGGTGGGGTCACAAATGATTCTAGATCCTGGACCCTCACTCTGCACCCCAAACCTCCAGCTTCCTTCCAGGCGAGCAGAGAAGGTAAGAGTGAACCTATTCCAAGTCACCTACCACCCAGCCTGGGGCTTGTCTCCAGGACCCTCAGCCCCTGCCTGCTTTTCAAATGACAGGCATTTCTGCAGTGGCCGTGGCAACGTCCTGTGGCTCCTCGCTCACAAATCCTTTATTTTTGGCCCGAGACAGCTAGCGTGTGGCCAACGTATCCAAGGCAACCAGGATGCTCAGAGCAAGCTGTACCGAATCTCCACGCTCAAACCACCACAGGGCTAATTCGGGCCTCGCGAGTTAGTTATTTAATTATTTTTAGAACCCTGCGTATCCCTTTCCTCTTTTGTGACAAACGCCACCATTAGACACACGCGTGCAGAGCTTGCGGCCACGTGCCTCCTCTTGCAGTGTGTCCTGTGTGGCGTGAGCTATGTGTGTCTTGTGTGTGCGTAACATGTGTGTGGGTGTTGTGTTCCTGCTTTGGGGACAGGCTGCATATGTGGTGTGACTTCGTTCCGTGTTTGTCTCTGCATTTCCGTGTCACTGTGTGTTTATATGGGGACGTGTCCATGTGCTGGGTGTGTGTTGCGGTCACCGCCTATAAGCTGTTAGCATTGTATCTACACGTGTGTGCAGGTATGTGATCTCGTGTGGCATATGGGCACGTGCTGGGTGGGCTGTGCCATGGATCCTCCTGTTGTCTGTTCACATGTTGTGAATGCTCTGTTTTGTGCCTGTGTTGTGCGTGGGCACATGTGCTGTGTGACTGTTTTTTGTATATTGTGCATCGCTGTGTTTCTGTGTTGGGTGTGTGCTATGTTGTCTCGGGTTGATGTCTGTGTGTGCGGTGTGGTATGGGATCTGTTTTTGGTTATGAATGTGTCATGTGTACGTGTTCTGGTCTATGTGCTGGTGTTGTGAGTGGATTGCTGCATTCAGTCTGTCGGATCCCATGTGGTGCCTGTCTGTATGTGTCACATGTGTCCCCCGTGTGTCTCACACACTCACACACTCTGCTCCTCACTTGGGAGTTCCAGTTCCTGGTTGACAGGGGCCCAGGCTCCCTGTCTGCTTCTCTTCACCCCCAGATGCAGACCTGAGATTTTGTCATCCAGGTCTAGCTTTAGGTGACAGGGTGTCATGTACCCCAGGCTAGCCTGGAACGTGCTATATAGCGAGGATGACCTTGAACTCCTGATTCTATTGCCTCTTCCTCCTGAGTGCTGGGATTACAATCAGGTGCCATCAAGTTTGATTAGGTGAAGCTTTCTTTTTTTAAAAAAATTATTTATTTATTAGAGAGAGAGAGAGAAAGAAAGAAAGAAGAGAGAGGGAGAGAATGGGCATGCCAGGGCCTCCAGCCAATGCAAATGAACTCCAGACGCATGCGCCACCCTGTACATCTGGCTTTACGTGGGCACTGGGGAATCAAACTCGGGTCCTTCTGGCTTGCAGGCAAATGCCTTAACCATTCTCTCTCCACACATGCGTGCATACTAGATCCTCTTCTGCCTACTAATGAACACCAAACTCTTGTTCCACTTTTTGCACTTGGCTTACATGGATGTCTTGACAATTGAACACCAACAGAAAGGTTGTTGGAATGTAAATATGTGTCTCCCATAGACTGAAGTTTTGTTTTGTTCTTTGGTTTTTCGAGGTGGGTTCTCACTCTAACCCAGGCTGACTTGGAATTCACTATGTAGTCTCAAGCTGGCCTCAAACTCATGGTGAGCCTCCTACCTCTGCCTCCCGATTGTTGGGATCAAAGGTATGCTCCCACATGCCCAGCAGACTTAGGCATTTTTGATTAAGCTTCTTACTCAGTCTTCTGTGGTGGCCTTGCTGGAGCAGGTGTGTCTCTGGGGTGGCTTTTGAGTCCAGCCCTACTTACTATGTGTGTTCTGAGCCAGTTGGAGCTTCCAGGTGCTGGCTATTGTCTCTGCCATGGATGAATGGAAGTGAGCAGCTTCTTCACCATGATGGAGGGGGAACCTGGAACCTGTGAGCCTGAAATAAGCCTTACTTTCCCGCCATGCATCAGACAAATCCTTCTTCCCTGAAGCTGCTTCTATCAGGTATGTTCTCAAAGCAACGAGAGAATTAACTAATACAAAAAGCTGGAGCCGGGAGTGGGTCATTACTGTGATCAACCTGACCATGTGGTTCTTTGGAACTGGTTTGCAGGAGTGGCCCTGGAACACTGTAAGCGCAGCTCAAGGAGGCATTCAGGGGTGAGTTTGGGAGACCAGAATGCCAAGAGCATTGCAGACAGTGAACAAAGACTCTACCGGGAACTGGCCTCAAGGCCATTCCTGTTATCTTCTGGTAAAGAACCTGGCTGCATTCGGTGTGGGTTGCAAAACTTTGAGTGAGGTGAGGCTGAACTCGAAAATAATGGGCTCATCTGCTTGGCAGAGGGCATTTCAAGGCAGCGTGGCATGCAGGCTGAGGCATGGCTACTCTTCACTGTATTTTTTGAGGTTTAAAAGCAGATAAGGATAATCTTCGGTTTGGTGAGGAGAGGAGCATGAGTGTGATTAAAGTTTTGGACAGGGTGGACAGCGAGTGCAGGCAAGGCGGCTGTCATTGTTAAAGACATTGGTGGCATTAAGGAGAAACCTTCTATTCTGCACTGGGACAGGAGGAAAGGTGCCCTGAAGATGAACCCCCATCCAGTGAAGGTTCTAGCTTGTTAAAATGCAGATGCATTAGAAAGAAGAAAAGGAGAAGCCGGGCATGGCGGTGCACACCTTTAGTCCCAGCACTTGGAAGGCAGGAGGACTTCTGTGAGTTCAAGGTCACCAAGAGACTACATAGTGAATTCCAGGTCAGCCTGGGCTAGAGTGAGACCTTACCTCGAAAAAAAAACAAAAAAAGAAAAGAAAAGAAGAGAGAGAGAGAGAGAGAGAGAGAGAGAGAGAGAGAGAGAGAGAGAGAGAGCGCCATAATGGTCTCTGTTCCAGAACAGATTAGGGAAGTGTTTTCCTGGGTTTGATGGCAAAGCCCCCTGAGGATGCTGCAGTGGTATTTCCTGGGCACCAGCAGCAGAATTGGGTGTCATCCACATGGTCTTGGTTTCCAGCTGTGCAAAACACAAGAGCTATGGGGTCATGGAGTCTTGCATCAAGGTTCCAGAGAGCTGTGGCAGCCAGGAAAGGTGTGGTAGAGTTGGACTCCCCACCAGGAGACCCCCGAGAGTCCATCGTGTGACTCTGTTCAGGTAAAGCCTACTTTGCAGTGGAGACCCCAGGAGGTTGGAGTTTCCAGGACTCTGTGAGCATGGAGGGGAGGCTCCACGTGCTGAAGGTGTTGGCATCAGCCAGATGATGCCACCATACGCTGCAGATACGAGGCGTGGCATGCCAGCTTTGCTGATTGCCCTGCTGGGTTGTGCTCTTACTTTGTTCCCATCTTCCCTTACAATGCCCATTTATTCCTTTTGGAACAGGATGTTTAGTGCCATTATGTAATTGGAAGTATTTTACTTTTGGATTTTACAGGGGATAATGGTTAAGACACTGCTTAGGGTCTTAGAAGAGAACTTGATCTTCGGTGGTCGTCAGATAGCCTGCAGCATGTTACCACCCCACAAAACCTCAGGAGCATCCGAGTCAGGACCATCCAGCCATGCCACCAGATTCTCTGACCCCACATAAACTATCAGAATAAATGTCCATGAGCTGACGTTTTGGGTGAACCTTGAGTGGTTTTAATGGGCAGGCTGGAGGCGATGGCATCGATGGAAGGTACAGGCAGCCATCAGGCAGTTGTGTAAGCCTGAGAGGCCTTCGAGGCTCAAGAAGCCACATGCCACTGTGGACAAGCAGAGGTTTCAGGACTGCACCTGCCTGCACAGGTTGCATTGGTCATCCGGTCTCTGCCTCCCACCTGCCATATGCCCCCATTATTGCCCACTCTGTACCCCAAAACACCACTGTGGCTTCAAGATGGGGCAGCTTGGAAGCTCTTCCCTTCCTCACGTGACTGTCCATCTGTTGCACAGACAAGGTATCTTGTGCTCCTGGCCATGCCGTGAGTCCTGAAGGAGAGGCGAGCTGCACATTTCTGAAAGTGAAAATCGCTAGGTATTTTTTTAAATCTCTACCCACCCACAATTATAAGCAGTATGTGTTCATGGTAAAAAAAAATAAAGAAAACAGAAAATTATAAGAAAATAGAAGGATTGAGGCTCTCAGTGCCCAGCAACGCTACGTTTAACATTTTGATGTTTCTTTTTCCGGGCTCATTTCTATGCATCTTTGCACACATGGGTGGATCTGTGTGTGTTTAAATATATATTGAAGCAAAAATAGCACCACGCTAGGGATGCTGCCGAGAGGATTGCTGTTTCCCACTTAACTATCACAGTTTTCCATGCTAACGAATACAGGTACACTGTCCTCGGTCAGGACCACGGAGCATGCGTCTTTGGCAACAGCAGCATCCGTTTGTGAAGCCGCCCCTGTGGCTGGACACTCAGGTTGTGGCTACGGAGAACATCCTTTCCTGTTGCTCCCTGTGAAAGTGTCTGGCATCTGCCTTGGGATGAGTCTTCACAGGGGGAGATGCTGGGACTTGGGGTCACGTGCAGAACCCTCCTGAGGAATGTAACCTTGGGTTCTAGAGTCAAGGGCGTGGTGGTGGGTCTGGGTTTGTCTTCCAGCTTTCTTATCTGAAACATGTTTTTTCTTAATTTTTATTTGTGTGTGTGTGTGTGTGTGTGTGTGTGTGTGTGTGTGTGTGTGTGTGTATGGGTGTACCAGAGCCTCTTGCCACTGCAAATGAATGCCAGACACTTGCACCACTTTTTACGTCTGGCTCTCATGGGTGGTTAGAGAATTGAGGCCAGGTTGGCAGGCTTTGCAGGCAAGTGTCTTTAACCATTGAGCCATCTTCCCAGCCTCAGGAGCTTATTTCTTACTCAATCTCAGGACCTCAGTCTCTTTGCCGCCGTTGTGTGGAGGGGTCCATGCCTGCAGAAGGGCTGGCATCCACTAGGCCCTGGAGAAGCCAGAGGTCCCAGCTGACTCCCCCTGGTTGGGAGTGTGCTTTGGATCTGCTGGGGACTGAAGGCTCACAGAGCACAATGGTAGCTCCGTGGGTGTATCTGGTTCACAGGGAGCTGTGTAGAACCCAATACTTGTTAATATGGCCCTTGTAGGAGCCCACGAGACAGGCCTCACGATCCATGTTCAGGTGACGGATATGGAACCCAAAGATGTCACTGTCGAGTCTGGAAGGGTGGAACTAGGTAGGACTCATGGTGGCTCTATGGCTTGAGCCATCACAGTTGGAATGCAGGGTTAAATCCTAACAGCACCTCTAACAAGGAAATTGAGGGGCTGAGCGAGAATTCAGGAAGAGGAACAGGAGGGAAGTCACTGTGATCATTTTCCAGTGGAAACAGGCTGACTGGAGCATGCGCTGAGGTTCCAGAAGCTCTGCAGGCCAGGAAATAAATGTGTGGTAGGGTTGGAATCCTTGGACGGAGATCCCAGAAGGCCATCGTGGATGTTGGAGATGCCAGGGCTGTGGGATGTCCACTGAGAACACCGAGGAAAGCTGCTAGCACCAGAGAGAGGACCTCAAGACCTCTGAGCTGAAATCAGCCAGTCAAGAGGGAAAAAGAACTGTCTAGAAAAGCAGTCCAGGTGTGGGGAGCCTCCTGCATGTACAAAGGCCCTGTGATGGGTGAGGTCTGGTGAGTCTGAGGAACTGGAAGGAGGCCTGCTCAGAAACAGCCAGAAGGTGGAGGAAACTCACGATCCTAGCACCCTCATGTGTCTGTAGGGGAAACTGAGGCATAGCACTTTGCCCACATTCACCGGCTCGTTCATGCCAGTTGTTTTATGGCTGGGTCTGTACTCTTCATGGGGGCATGAGCCATTCCCCCGCCTTCTGGATATGCACGGGAAGATGAAATCCTATTTATACATTAAATGTCCTGATAGCTCAATTTTGGCAGCCAGTTCAAAGTAAGTTAAAATAAATCACGTGTGGAGGACTGACTCTGGGTGCCAGGTGCAGCCCTGGGCTGTGAAGGGACGTGTTCTTGTGAGACCCTCTGTCCTCTGTCCCTTTGTCTAACAGTGCGCATGACGCTGGTCCCTGCCCTGGGGAAGTGGGGCCGTTGGTGTACTTATTTGGTACATCTCCCATTTCCTCCCTGCCCACACCTCTCCTGGCCTTGTTTTTGAAACACCCTCTGCTCTTGTCCAGGCAATGTGTGGCTTGCTGGTCTTTCTGCCTCTCAAACCCCAAGTGACAGTCACAGACGGGGCTGCCAGCCCCTTTGTGAGGAGGACGCCAGCCTCAGAGACAGACAAGAGGGCCCCATCAGAGGAAGACAGTCCCCCCCATATTCCCTCTCCCTCAAGGGAGAGGGTTTCAAGCCCCAACAGACAGCATACATTCCATTCACGTGGGCATTTGTTTCCTTATGTACCCATGTACGCATCTGTTATCAGCTAGCAATTATTAAGCACCTGCTACATGCTGAGGATGGTTCTTGGAGCTTGTAAATAGAGTGAAAAGGACACATCCTTCACCCTCCTACTGAAGAGTCAGAACTCACCATTGCTCTGTGAGACATCTTCCAGATGATCCCACACATCTTCCAGAATTGGGGTAGGAGGATACTGTCTCCCCAGTACAAGTGTCCAGAGACCTAGGCCAGCAGTCTAGAATCCCATTTGAAAAATCACACTTGGGAAGCCACCTAAACATCCACTAGTTGGGATGTATCCATGGAGCACACAATGACACCAGGAGCTATCCACAGGGGCAGAGCTGGAGCGAGCCCGGCAGAGCCCCAAACTGTGACCCTCAGCCTGGCCCCCTGCCTGCTTTTGTCCATAAAGTTTTATTGGAACACAGCCACACCCACTTATTTTCTCTGGAACTGCCACATACTGAAGAGAGGCTGCAGCAGAAAACATGGCTGCAGAGGCCACGACGCTTACCTTTTCTCTCTTTTCAGAAATATGTTGCTGACCAGCTGGTCAACATCAGTACCTACCAAGGTGAAAGATTCCCTGTTGTAGTTACCTGTCCTTACTGGGACAAACCACCTAACCAAAAGCAGCTGGTGGGAAGAAAGTTTTTATTTTGGCTTATAGTCTCAAAAGGAAAACAAGGCATGAGCAGAGGCTGGACATCACTTCTGCCATAGCAAGTGAAAAACAGCAGCAGGAGAGGGAACCAAACACTGGCAAGGAGGAGCTGGCTAGAACACCCCAAAGCCTGTCCCCAACAACACACCTTCTCCGGCAAGGCTCCATTTGCTGACTGCCATCAGCTGGGGATGGAGCATTCAGAACACATGAGTCTATGGGGACATCTCATTCAAACCACCACACTCCCCATGGCCTGTGATCTGTGGGAGAAATACCAGAGAATGCGAGGGGGTACAGAGGCAAGAACAGGATGAAACCACACACACACACACACACACACACACACACACACACACACACACAGATAAGCTTGCCAGGTGCATGAACTTTTGCAAGAATGGGCCTGCGGTCTGCTAGGACACCTCTGGTGTCCAGAAGTAATACACCTTGCTGAACTTCAACTAGATGCATGACATTATGCCAGATGAATGGATTCTGTAGCTTAAGTTTGCAAGATAAACGTCCTTTCCACAGAAGAAAAGGTACAGAGAGGTGAGGTCACCAGCCTGAGGCCACACAGCTTTCCAATTGCAGAGCTAGGGTTCCAACTCATGTCTCTTGGATTTTATACTGTGAGAGGAGAAACAGATCATAGTTTATGAATGTCTCTCTGTTTGACAAGTGTGAAGGATAAGGCATGACTGGGCCAACATAATGCCGATACAGCCCTCTGTCCATCCCTTGGCCACACCCTAGAGGTTGGTCTTACCCAAGGGCCTCTTGTGTGATCTTCAGCAAGGCTCCCTTTTAGTCTGGGGCCTGCCAACCCTAACTGGCACATTTGCAGGAGGCGCGGAGAGACTTCCTGAGATCTTGCATTTCATGAGTGTTCAAAGGCTGGCATTTCGGAACGATGTCTGCTGCTAATACTGCTTTAATGGTGCTAAAATGATTAAGTGTGACAGACTTGTAGACAACGGGCTCATAAAAGGTGTTAAGAACCTCTTAAGTGCCTTAATAATATGCCTGCCTATCACAGACTGCTCCCAATTAGTGCTTTCCTCCGTTCTGAGCCCAAGGAAGTGAAGAATTCACTAGAAGGCAGATGTAAGGTTCTGGAACCTTCTACAGCCTAGGAGAAGCTATGCTTAGTTTGGGCAAATTGAAAAGTAAGAAAGGCATGTGTACATCCTGACGAGAGCCCTTTTTGGATTCTCAGAGAACGCTGGTCTCCACGCACAGAGCAGATGGGAAAGGGTGGCCAGGTCTGGTGCCCGAGGGGTCTGAGCTGTGGGTCCTGGCTTGGAACATGCGCCAGATCAGTGTACCAGGCTTATCTCTGCACATGCAAGGGCCTGCTGCAAAATGCAGGCATGTGGCCCAAGGACGACAGTGGAGCTGTTTTGAGCCGGGGCCTTGTGTGACCGTAAGGCTCTCCGGTCCATAGAACTTGGTCCCCGTGGCTGTCCCCCCTCCCTTCTCCACGTCCTCAGTTTCTTCATCTGGAAAATGGACCTGGACACACCTGTCATTTACACATTTCTGGTGCCCTTATTTGGTGATTTATTGATCTTTTTCACATGTGTATGTGTGATGTGTGGATGATGTGTTTGTATCTGGGTGGCACACATGCATGTCAGAGGACGAGCTCAGGTGTCATCTCAGGAATGCCATCCATCTCCTTGAGACAGCTTCTCTCATTGGTCTGGAGCTCGCCAGTTAGGCTAGACTAGGTGGCTAGTGAGCACCAGGGCTCCTGCAGCCTCCCCAGCCCTTGGGTGCAGGCATGCTGCCATGCTTGGCATTTGTGTGGGTTCTGGGGGTTGATCTCAGGTCCTTGTATTTGTAAGGACAGCACTTTACCTACTGAGCCACTTCCCTAGCCATCAGTGGCTATATTTACAAAGTAAAAGAAATACATGAAATTCATTTTAGTTTTTTTAAACTGGAGAGATTGCTCAGTGGTTAAAAGTGCTTGTTTGTGCATTTTTTTTTTTTAAAAATGAGCATTCCCATATAATAATGCTACTCTCATTTTTGGCTGGCGAAGCTTCTCTTTTTCAGATGGCGGTAACCACTGGGATAACTCAAAAGATACCACAGTGCTGAGAATAAGTGACAGCCAAGTGTTCAGCACTGGGACATCTCTATCACACATCCCGAAGCTCAGGGTCTATTACGGGAGAGGTGATGGGAAGATTGTAAGAGCCAAAGGAAGGGGAGAACTGCTTACAACACAAACTTCCAGACACAAAACGGCCTTGATATTCATGACTTCACAGTGCCTGATAATACCTACACATAATGGGAGAAAAGGATGATGACACTGAAACAAAACAGAGACTAATTGAGAGGGGGAAGAAATATGGGGGAGGGGAAGGGAATCATAATGGCTTATGGTCTACAATTATGGAAGCTATCAAAAAAAAAAAAGAGTTCAAGGTTGTGTTCAGCTAAAAAGTGGTTTTGAGGCCAGCCTGTGCTTCATGAGACCCTGTCTAAGAAAAGGGGTGGAGAGGAAGTAACAGAAAAAAAAGAAAGAGAAGGAAGAAAGAGAAAGAAAGAAAGGAAGAAGAGAGGTAGGGAAAGAAGGAAGGAAAGAAGGGAGGAAGTGAGGGAACAAAGATCTTTGCAGATACTGATCAGGGATGGGGAGGGGGGGAATTGGGGAATTCGGGATAACAACGCATGGTTTGCCCACTAAATAATGTAACTCATTATGGACAATAAATATATATTTAAAAAAAAAAGAGCATCTGGATTAGGGCAAAGGGGACCTAAGTCTAATTATAGTGCCTGCACCAGAAAGACTTCAGAAGAGAAAGCAACATGAAGACGAAAGCTGAGAGAATGCAGAAGCGAGGCCACAAGCCCTCAAAGTCAAAGAATGCTGTAACCATCACAAGGGACAAAAGGCAGGCAAGGACCCTTGCTAGAGCCTCCAGGGGGAGTGTTAATCATCTGACCTCTTGACTTTGGAATCTGGCTTCTAGAACTACTTGAGAATAAATCTCCTTTTTTGGTTATATATTTTTTAAAAGGCAATTAATAAAAATAACAAAAAAGGCTTTGCAAAGCCCAATGGCCCAGGTTTGATTCCCCAGTACCCATGTAACGCCAGATGCACAAAGTGGCACAAACATCTGGAGTTCATCTGCAGCAGCTGGAGGTCCTGGTGTACCCATTCTCTCTCTCTCTCTCTCTCTCTCTCTCTCTCTCTCTCTCTCTCTCTCTCCATCCCTCTTCCTCTCTCTCTCCTTGCAAATAAATAAATATTTTAAAAAATATGTTTAGGAGTACACAGCTGTCATCTCAGCCCTGGGGACACTGAGGCAGGAAGATCGCAAGTTTGAGGGCAGCCTGGGATATCTAGTGAGATCTTGTCTCTAAAATAATAACAACAAATGTTATGTGGGACTTAATATAGTCACAATATTTTCATTTCCACATGCAACCAAATAAGACATTGTCAGTAAATACCTGACATTCTTTTTGTTTCCAAACACTGCGAGAGCAAGCTTTCCTCTTTCTCCCAGCCCATCTCATTCCAGACGACTAACATCTCACGTGTCCGCCCAGACCTTCAAAGTGTTGGCACAAAGCACCCGACCAAAAGCAGCTTATGGGAGCAAAGGGTTCATTTTGGCTTCCAGTCTCTAGGCGAAGCTCCATGATGGCAGGGGAATGATGGCATGACCAGAGGCCTGACTTCACCTCTGCCATAGCAGGTGGAACACTGCTGCACGAGAGTGAGCCAAGCTCTAGCTAGGACAAGCTGCCTCCAACACCCGTAAGCCCATCGCAACAGCACACCTCCTCCAGCAAGACTCCACCTCCCAAAATGCCATCAGCTGGGGATCAAACATTCAGAACACATGAGTTTATGGGGACACCTCATCCAAACCACCACCCTCACCACCCCAGTGTACAGTGTGGTTTGTTTCACAGGGTCTGCTGGTGCTATTTCGAACTTACCAGCAGTTGTTGACTTCCGAGCAGGGTTGGTTTCTTTGTGTCTCAGGTTTCTTAATTGCCAAGGGCCTGGTGGGGTGGCACTTGCCTCCCTGGCATGCTGGTATACTCATCTGTATCAGTTACTTTTTGTTTTTTGAAGTAGGGTCTCACTGTAGCCCAGGCACGTGGAATTCACTATGTAGTCTCTCAGGATAGCCTTGAACTCATAGTAATTCTCCTAAGGCAATCTTAAGGCAATAGAGAGCTGGGGAGGAACAGGTGGGGGTCTATCTAAGGGGTAATCCTGACCCCTCAGTGTTAGGGGTCATCAGATGTGTCTTTATCAACATATTTACAGCTTCAAGAACCATCCCAGTATGCTGCAGACACTTAATTACTAGTTAATAATGGAATGCATGAAGAAATGAATGCTCACATGAAAGCAGTATTTGTTGTCTGTGGGGTGTGAAACTCTTTCTCTTGAGAGGTACAGAGGTGGAGAGAATCCGGCATGCTGGGGGCAGGAGGTGAGTGACCTCGTGCCTTTCTCTAATGGGTTCCTGTTGCCCAGTCTGCGAGGTCCCTAGGTCATGCCCAGCTTCTCCAAGAGGTTCACCCTCCTGGGTTCTGAGTGGACCACAGCCATGAACAAACATGTCCCCTGTTGTAGTCAGTCATACGCTTCTGAGATGAATCTCCAAACTAGGCACAGTTATTGGAAAGAAAGGGTTTATGGAAGCTATGGCTCCAGGGGAAGTTCCATAACGGTGAAAGAGGCTGTGAAAGTTCCATAATGGTGAAAGAGGTCCCCCTTTTCACAGGTCCAAGCAGAGAGAGAAACCCATCACCAACACTATGCACACACCAACACAACAGGCAGGGGTGCAGAGAGATTTTCTCCCCCTTCCTACAGCCTTCTGGCGGGGGTCTTGAAACCCTTTCCCAGGCTTGTTGACTCCCTGAGTCTCTCTGGAATTTCCTTCCTGATTGGCCCTCCAGGAAGAGATGTCTGTTTCTAGCTCCCCTGAGCTTCTTTACATTCTGCCCCCTACTGAGAGGACTATCTTCCTGTGAACGACATCATAGACCCACCCAAAATTACCAAAAAGGTCAAATTGACAACAAAACTTAACCACTACCCCCCCACCTCTTTGTTCCTCTTGAGTTTGGATTTCTGCATGGGGTTCATCTGGGTGGCGTTGACCTTTCACATCATTGAAGCAGGAAGATAAAGAGGCCCTGCTTCCTTCCTTCCTTCCTTCCTTCCCTGCCTTGAGATCTGCATGGGGTGATGGCAGACCCACCCGTCTAGAGGCCATCAGGGTCAGTGTGGAGAGCTGCTCTCAGGAAGGAAGCCGTAAGCTTGGAGATATAGGAAGCCCCTCCTGGTCATTTGGGCTCCATTGTCACACTGATGTTATTTGTCCTTCTAACTATTTCTTATTGACATTTAGGATTATTTATTTGCAAGGAGAGAGAGAGAACAAGCAGTGAGCTCCAGGGCCTCTTGAGACACTTCACACAGACTCCAGATGCACGGGCCACTTTGCGCATATGGCTTTCTGTGGGTACTGAAGAATCAAACCCAGGTTGTTAGGCTTTGCAGGCAAGTGCCTTAACTGCTGAGCCATCTCTCCAGCTCTTTTTATTTTATTTTAGTTTTCTAGGTAGGGTCTTGCTCTGGCTCAGGCTGACCTGGAATTCACTATGTAGTCTCAGGTTGGCCTTGAATTCACAGAGATGCGCTTATAAGTGCTGGGATTAAAGGCTTGCGCCATGATGCTTGGCTATTTATTTTTTTTGAGAGAAAGAGAGAAAAACAGAAGGAGAAGGAGAAAAAGGAGAAGAAAAAGAAGGAGAGGAAGAACAAAACGAGAGAATGGGTGCACGAGGGCCTCCAGCCACTACAAACAAACTCCAGATGCATGCGCCACTTTGTGCATCTGGCTTTACGTGGGTACTGGGGACTCGAATCTGGGTTATTAGGCTTTACAGGCAAGCACCTTAACTCCTGAGCCATCTCTCCAGGCCCCCCCAAAGAAGTTTTCATTACCAAAGATTTAAACATACAAAAAATACCAGAATCATTAATACAAAGCATACACATTATATAATATACATGTGTACATAACATGTAATGTTGAATATATCACAACAATATCATGTGGAAATTATGCCAATAATTCTATTGACATTGTAGCAAAAATCGTATTGTAGATTGTGTCCTCTGAACATAGCAGACGACAGTGACTATTGGTAAGAGACCCTCAGGATGGGGCCTATTGACGTTTCCTCATAGAAGGAGGGCTGGGGAGGGTCATCAGACCTCACTTGAAGCTCTGCGCTACCTGCCAGTGAATGTAGTTCTGCCCCAGCTGCGTGGGGTCCAGAGAGGTGCTGGAGTCTCCAGAGTGCGGGAAGATGCACTCCATCTGTGCGTCTACAGGGAGGTTGATGTCCATGATGGGGTGAGACTCACCTGTGGTTGCCTTGGGGTCTCCCACACTCTCTCTGTAAGAAGGTCAGTAAAGTCATTGGTTGACAAGCTGGACTTGGGTGGGATCACACTTTGTTCCTTCATTGGTGCCTTATCTAGGGAGAGCAGACTCTTGCGTATATCTTCCCAGGAAATGCTCACACCGTGTGTGTGTATGTGTGTGTGTGTGTATCTCCTAACCTTAAACCAGACAACTTCAGAGGGTTTCCTTGTGTGGCCTGTGTTGCGGTCAACTTCCTAGTTGTGCAGAAAGAACCCAAGCAAAAGCGGCTTGTGGAGGAATGGCTGACGGACTCCAGGGGAGACTCCATCCTGGCAGGGAAAATGATGGCATGAGCAGAGGGTGGACATCACCTCTGCCACAGCACTGGAAATAGCAGCAGGAAGTGCCAAACACTGGCAAGGGGACTCTGGTTTATAATCCCCATAAGCCCACCCCCAACAACACAGCTTCATCGAGATTGTAAAGTTCAAACTGCCATCAGCTGCGGATCGATTACCCAGAACACATTCATTTGTTTGTGGGGGACACATGGATCAAACCATGACAGCCTGTCTCATTTCCTCTGTACCCTGGTCACTCTTCCTTCCAGATTATTCTGAAGTGAACTCCAGAAAGACATCAAGTTACTTTATCCGTACTTATTTCCATCCATCTTAAGAATTTCAGGTATCTTAAATGCAAATTCTGTATCACCACCTTAAAAGGAAAATCTGGGGGTCGAGAGATGGCTCAGCAGTTAAAGCTTTTGCCTGGAAGGACTTGAGTTCGATTCCCCAGCACCCACATAAAGCCAGGTGCACAAAGTGGCACATGCGTCTGGTGTTCAGGTGCAGTGGCTGGAGGCTCTGGAGTGCCCATTCTTTCTCTCTCTGTCTCTTTCTCTCACTCTCTCAAATAAATAAACATTTTTTAAAAATGAAAATCTGGGTCCCTGGCCATAAACAACTGTATGAGGAATGCACAGAGAATACCTGTATAGCCCAGGTGGGGCGTCCTCAAACTTTAGACACCCTGGGGCTCAAGGAGAGGTAATGGCGGTGGCACCCAGGAAGTCCCTCCCTGGACAGCAGTAGCAACATGAATGGAAAGAACTTTCTGAGAAGCTCTTGGTGTCTTGGTGATGTGCTTGCTGAGCACCTGGCCTGATGCCCGGGCAGCAGGCAGCGGGAGGTCACCCTCAGAGGATCAGGGTGGCTGTGAGGTGGTGTTCCAGGAGGCTCAGATCCCAGGGCACCCCTACCTTAACGTGAACTTGGGCCTGTCGTGCAATCCGGGCCCTTTTGCTCCCCAGTAGAGTTGGGGTAAGAGTTCTGAGGCAACCATGGTCCTTGTGAGACCCAGACAGGAAATTCTAAGAGCGGTCAGTGTCAAGGACAGCGCCAGGAAGAGCTAGCTTGCAGCAAACGGCAATCTTCTCTTTAATATTGCTTTTGAAACTTGATCTACTTTGGTCCAGACAGAGGCTCCTGTACCCCAGGCTGGCCTCAAACTCACTCTGTAGCTGGGATGACCTTGAACTCCTGATCCTCCTGCCTCCACCTCTATAGAGCTAGGATTACAAGCATCTGAGGTTTATGTACTACTCTGAATAAAACCCAGGGCTTCATGTTTGCCAGGCAAGCACTCTGCCCACAGAGCCCCAGCCCCAGCTCATGAAGTATTATCATTGGGAGCTAAGAACACCTTCCTGAGTCCCCTGGACAATGGATCTCTTTTTTCTCTCATCTTCCTGGTGGGTAGGGTCTCCTGGTGGCTGAGTCTGACTCTACTTTTAGAAGCATTTAGAAACTTTGTGCCACATCTGGGGCTGTCAGGCACCTCTGAGCCCAGCCTGCCAGCCCATGAGTCACCTCTATCTTCTGGGAACACCAGTCAGCCCAGAAGAAAGACAGCCTCTCTTCCCCAGCTGCTGTCCTGGCATGAGCTGTGTCACCCGCCACCCCATCCCTGCCAGACACTTGGGCACGCTGCCAGGCCCAGCGCCGAGCCCCACCCGAGGACAGCACATGGCCCCCACCGGGTCTGGCTGTGCTCATGGGCACGTGCCTGTGTGTGTGTGTGTGTGTGTGTGTGTGTGTGTGTGTGTGTGTAATCATATACACTGCCTTTTCTCCCTTCTCTGGCTAGGTTGTTTAGCTCTGGGTTGCAAATTCATTTTTAGATTCCAGCCTCCTCCCTCCCCTCCATCTCTCACTTCTATTCTTAGAAAGCGAACCGGGATGCGGTTAGGCTTCGCCGTGAAGTAGACAGAAGTTTGCCCACGTGCTCTGGCCGCCGAAGGTAGGAGCTAATTAAAGGCGAGGCTTTGGGCTCCAGTTTCAAGGGCCAGAAGCACAGCTGGTCGGGGCTGGCCCACTGCCCCCAGTGCCCGATGCTGGCCTGCCTCTGCAGAGGACGGATGCTGTGTTCCCCGCCCCCAGCCTAAGGATGCTCCTGGGATGGGCTGTCCATCCCCACGTGTTATTGGTTGAACTTGAAGCAGTCTCCCAGTGTGTTGGCTGCTGAGAGATTTTTAATTAGGTAAATAAATTTTAAAGGCTTTGGGAGGACTATTGCCTCCAGGAACCTGAGCCAGCAAAATGTGCTTTGTCTGCCCGAGAAAGCTGACCTCTCTCAAAGCCAGTCTGGCAGTTCTGGGAAGGGAAGGCAGAGAGAGGGGAGAGGAAAGAGATGGAGGAGGAGCAGGGTCGGGGGTCTGGGGGCTTTGGGCAAGAGTGAAGCAGCTGGAAGCATGGCCTCCAGTGCCAGAGAAGCTGACAGGCGAGCGCTTTTAAAATTCCAGCTCCGAGCTGTCCTGCTGTGTGATCGTGGGCAGAGCACTTGACCTCTCCGTGCCTCTATTTCCTTATCTGTCAAATTGAGACATTAATCATGATAGTCTCCCTCTCTGAGTTCAGACAAAGTGCTTCTGCAGCCTGCGGCAGGCACAAAGCAGTGGTTGTTAATTAATCTAAAGTCATGAGGATGATAAGAGAGACAGATGCCTGCAGCTGGGAAGATAGGGAAGGGAACCAAGGACTCAGGTTTGCCCGCATGGGTGCCCGGTGGTCCTGGTTGGACCGTAGCTCAAGGCTGCTTCTTGTTAAAAGCCCCATATGAAGGCTCTTACCTAAAACACTTGATGAGTATGGTGCATCCGGCTTTGCTTTCTCTCAGCTTGTCAAGACTGGGAACCATGCCTTTAGAGATGAGCCTTGTGGGGGGCAATTTAGGGCCAAACCATAATATGAGTTCTTGCTCACCGGATACTCTCCCTCTGTGATTTCTCAGAATAAGAATTCATTCTTACTGGTTTTAAAAAATTAGGGTAAAATTAGCATAATACAAATTATCCATGTTCAAGGCTTTAGTTTATTAGCATTGAGCACAATCATAGTGGTCTAGAAGCATCTCTTCTGTCTGCCATCACTTTCGTTCCCGTGTAAGAAAACCAGTGTCCAGTGTATAGACATCCCCTTGTCTCCCCTCAGCTCCCAGACACCATAAACTTCCTCTTAAGTGCATTTCAGACGGATGGAATCACACCACCTGGCACGATGCTTGGGAGGGTCATCCACGTTGCGGCATGACTCCATGTGACACTCCTTCTGGATGTGAGTACAGCACAATGTCAACCATGATGGATGTGGGGCGGCCTCTCCCTTTCACATAGTGAAATGAGCAGATGCGAGAGATCCCGGATTACCTAGGAATTCTTTGCTACCTCTTCCAGGTCCCACCAGATGTTTCTACAATGGTTGGACTGTTTTATTCCATATATATATATATATATATATATATATATATATTATATATATATATATATATATATTTTATTTATGGTTTTTTTAGGAGGTAGGATCTCACACTAGCCCAGGCTGACTTAAAACTCACTCCATAGTCCCAGGCTGGCCTTGAACTCACAGAGATCCTTCTATCTCTTCCTCCTGAGTGCTGGGATTAAAGGCATACACCACCATGCCTGTCTCTGGATTGCTTTATATATCTACCAGCAGATATAAAATTATCAGTTTCTTCATGTCCTCACCAACCTTTGTTATGGTCCATGTAATGATCACTGTAGCCACCCTAGGGTGAGAAGGTCAATCTCCCTGAGGTCCTGTTTTGCATATCTCTACTGACCAATGATGCTGGACATCTTTTTTGTATGCATGCTGCCTCTTTCTGCAGTGCGTGAGAGTGCTGTGTTTTGGATGTGGAATGTCCCTTACAGGCTCATGTATCTGAACACTTGGTCCTCAGCTGATTGTGCTACTTTGTGAGGTTTCAGAACCTTTGGGACCATGACCCAGCTACCAGAAGCAGATCACTGGGTATGGGCCTTGAAGGTGGCTCCAGCACTCTGTGTTCTGATCTGCCAAGTTGTAAGCAGGTGATACTGCCAGCTCCCACCACCCAGTCCACCCACAGAACAGGCTAAACCTCTTCAGCCTCCACACTGTGGCCCTCATGAAACCGTGCGCCAAAATAAACATCTCCTCCCTGAAGTTGCATCTTTCAGGTGCTGTGTCAGTGGTCAGGAAAGTCACTCAGATTGTTCATGGCTGTGATCAAAATGCCTGACAGAAGCAGCTAAAAGGAGGGAGGATTGATTTTAGCTCACAGTTTCAGAGGTCTCAATCTGTGGCTGGCCAGGGATGAACCTGTGTTGAGCTAACCATCATGGCGGAAGGATTTTATAAGCAGTAGTACTTATCTGCCATGACCAAGAAGAGATGGAGGTGGGAAGTGGGCTGGAGATAAGACAATTCCCAGAGGCTCACTTTCAGCACCTCCCTCCCTCAACCAGGCCAACAATGCCACCCAATTACTTCTCCATCAATGGATGAATGCATGGACGAGATCAGAACCCTCCTGAGACAGACTTCCCCGCAACGCACCAGCAAAGGAGACTTCATTTAAACCTAACAGAAAGGCTATGGGTTTTGTATTCATGCTCCTGTGCAGGGTTTGGTATGGTTCAGACTGTGCCCATCTTCTGGAGGGTAGGTCTGGCTCCTGGGCTGGGGTTATCCGCAGACGGGCCTCAGTTGGACCTCTGAGCTCATGCTCCTTCAGGAGGAAGGTCCCCTTGCAGAGGGATGGAGTTTGGCTAAGTAGCTGGACACCCCTCCAGTCCTCACATAAGCCTGGAACTTTCTCTGGGCCCAGAAGCTTTGTTTCCACCCTCATCTCTGCTAACATGCTCAGCGCCCTCCATGCTGACCTTCCTGGAATCTCAGTGACAAGGCCACCTCTCAGCAGTTGTTTTCCCTGAAGAAACTGGGAAACACAGGTAAGAGATGGCTGTTCCCATGTCACATGGTCTGTGTTACCAGGCACTGTCTCTCCCGAATGTCAACTATCACATAGGAAGGGTTTCTATTTAAGGAAGAATCTTCTGTAAGAGTTGAACTCGTGGATTCAGAGTAGCTTTGTTATGTTCTGGACTTCCGGAGCCCCTTGAAGACTGGGTCACAGTGTGCAGACATCGAATGATGTTCCAGATGTTTCCCGGAGAGCACCTCGGACAAAAGCAGTACTGAAGTCAGCGGTTAGCAAGGTATCCTTCCACAATGCACACGGGCCTCTCGCAGTTGGCTGAAGCCCCGAGGAGAAGGGAGAGAACTCCTGCAGACCTTGTTTGCAGCTCGCGTTGGCTCCTCTGCAGCCCACCTGCTTCCTTGCCCTACAACATGGGCCCACCAACTCCAC
>PVHP010006467.1:0-58360 GCA_004024765.1 Zapus hudsonius | reverse complement strand
AGCATGGTCCTTTAGTTAACTTCCAAACATGAGCCAGTTTACAGACCCAGAGTAGTAGAGGTATGTTGCAGTTACCTTCTTGTTGCTGGGACCAACAATTCACAAAACTCAGCTTGTGGAAGGAAAGGATTTACTAAAGGCTTATAGTTTCCAGAGGAAGCTTTGTCATGGGGAAGAAACCTGCTCACACCATCATACAGCAGAGAAAAAGCACCAGCGCCAGCAAACATAAGCTGACTGAACTGTGTGGGCCTGGACTCCACTCCAAGGTCCACCCTGGTGACCTACTTCCTCCAGCAGGGCTCCACCTCCCAAAGACACTACTAGATAGGTACTAAGTAGGAAACTAAATCACAAACACCTGAGGCTATGGAGACATTACATTCAAACCACCACAAGGCAGTAGTTAGAAGAAGGGGTTCCATGGAAAAATATGAGGGACAAGAGATGGTAGCAGAAAGGGATTATGATCAAAATGCATGTATAAAAATTGTCCACAGGAGCAGGAAAGGTGACTCAGCTGGTTAAAGGTGCTTGCTTGCAAAGTCTGATGGCTCAGGTTGAATTCCCCAGCCATCCAGGTAAGCAGGACACAAAATGTGGCACAAGCATCTGGCTTTCCTTAGCAGCAGCAACAGGTTTTGACACACTCATACATGCAAACACACACACACACACACACACACACACACACACTCGCAAATAAATAACTTTAAAAAGAAAATTGTCAATAAATAGATAAAACTGACAATATATACATATATAAACATACAGATAATTTTAAATGATTCTGAATAAAGGTACCTTCATGGATGAATAAAACTGTTCCTAGAAACCATGAATTATTTTTAAAAATCCCAATGCCAGTTATGGGATAGCTCCTGTTGCAGTCAGCTTTCTAGTTGCTGCGCAGAAAGAACCCAAACAAAACCGTCTTGTGGAGGAATGGGTTTATTTGGCTTACAGACTCGAGGGAAAACTCCATCCTGGCAGGGAAAACGATGGCATGAGCAGAGGGCTGGACATCACCTCTGCCACAGCACTGCAAACAGCGGCAGGAAGGTGTGCCAAACACTGTCAAGGGGAAGCTGGCTTATAACCCCCATAACCCCGCCCCCAACAACACAGCTCCATCCATCGAGGTTGTAAAACCCAAAGTGCCATCAGCTGAGGATCAATTACACAGATCCTCATTTGTTTACAATTACGCAGATATTCATTTGTTTGTGGGGGACACCTGGATCAAACTATGACAGCTCCATATTAGTAGCTAATTAAGGGCACCCCAGAAACAATACAAGCTATTTGCCATTGCTCTTTGTTGCCCACCAGAGCTAAATGGTAAGTCACTTTTGCTAAAGATACCACAGTTTTATAGGACATTAAAAACTGGAACTAAATTAAAGCTTTCCCCTTCACTAGCATTAGTGGTTCTGGAAGATTCAGTGAGGACTGCTGGGGTGGGGTCATCATTGCTTTTACCCAGCTATGGATCTTGTGTGCTACACAGCAACCCTGCCAGTCAAGTCGTGCCAACTGGTGTAGTGTTACAAGCTTTTATGGAGGTAACCAACTGCTTTCTGATGGGTTGTGAAGCCCACTCCATAGGAGGGAATTCATTCTTGCTACTGAAAACCAGGTCAAAAGCCCATGGCTAGGGAGGTCAGAGGCCCTATGGAGTAACCCAGTACTGCCTTCTAAATGTTTATGTTTATACCCATAGATAAGTGCAACTCTCAGCCTTGACTACAGAAGATTCTTTGTTAAGTCGAGTGCTGAGAATATGTGATGGTCATGAGCTCACAGCATCTGTGACTTCCTATACAAGATTGTGCCTGTCATCGGCATTCTATCATGGATAGCAGAAGAACTCATGGGGATATACCTCTCCCCGAGAAGCTACTGGCATTTAATGGTTCTGGGAGAGGGAGTGTGGGTTGTCCATACTCTGACAGACAACCCCCAACCCACACTCATGCAAGCAAACCTAACAGCACTTGGTGGAACAGGGGCATGTGTGCATGCATGTATGCAACACAACACAGAGACTCAGTGGGAGAAGGGCTGGTGGGGGAGAAGAAAGGGTTCAGCAGGTGGTGGTCAGGGGATCGGAGAGGGTGGTGGGCATGAGTATGATCAAGATGTATTAAAAATATTTATGAAATTTTCAGCACATGAAAAACAAAGCTACAAAATAAAATACGGTATCAAGTTTAAAGAGAGAGAAAGCTTCCTTTTTTTATACACTTAAAACCTATGATGTCATAGTGTAGCCAGTCTTCTTGAAGAAATTACTTCCCATTGTGGTCCCATGGCCCTATTCACAATAAAATAAGATCTAGCAAAATAAGTTCTTTCTCACACTTCTCAGAGGGTCCTGCTGCCTCGGGCAATGCCTCCTGCCCCTCTCTCGTGAGCTCTCAAAGCATCCTCGAGGTTTCTCCTCAGAAAGTGGCCCAAGGACTTCCATTAAGGCTTTTCCCTGGTGAATAGACCAGTTATGCCAAAGTTCCCTCTGTGTTCACCTTTGTAAATGGCTGTACTGAAACTAAAACTCAAGACTCTAAATGCAGATTGTGAGGGTTCCATGAGCTGTGAAATCTATAAGCTCACTGTTTAAGAACTATTCAGAACTGGCCATGGAAGTGTATGAAAAAAAAGAAAGAAACAGAGAATAGCTAGCTATCAATCAATAAATAAACATATATATTTGAATCTTTTATTCTTTAGACTGATAAATCCACTCATTTATAAGGAATATAGGATAAATTCCTACTTTCCATAATGTTTAGGCAGCCTACCCTGAAATATGAGCATATATCCATAAGATAAAATAAAGAAATGCCAGAACATAGCAGAAGGAAATATATTCTGAGGCTTAGAAAGAAAATTAAAATATAAGAAGTAGAAATCCAGAAACAATGGGTAAAAGATCATCACGTTAATGAGAAGAATTTAGCCTTATGAATGTGGTGGTCTAAGAGACCTGGAAGAGGTGGTCATTCTAGATTACATGGTTCTATCAGAAAATAGATGTTCATGTAGAAGCTATAGGAAATTATGCTCAAGATTAGTCACAATTAAAGGAATATTTTAAAGCAAAGTGAAGTATTCCTTTCTTTTACTCCATTCCCCAAGTATTCTCTTCACATTTCATCTTAGCATGGGTCACAGTGCTGCGCAGCACAGAAAAGATGTGATTTTTGGAACTCTCAGGCAAAGCGATAGAAGACCATATTTTGGGAAATGAGAGGCCAGTCACACTGAAATCTTTCTCATAGTCTCTGTCTCAAGAGGAGGGTAATTATTAGGAACACTGAAATGGCTCCTGGGAGAGGTAATGTCTTGAGAGGCAGGAAATGAGAGGGCACAGGAAACATGAAATGTGCGCCTTTGAGTGGAAGCATTAGCAAATCTCTGGGCACAGAGGTCCATCCGCTGCCAAGCTGGAGAGAGCAATGGGGAGGGAATGGCAGCAATCGCTTGCTGATTGACAAAAGTTTCCAGGGCAGAGCCGTAGGATTACTCAAAGGCACCTCAAGTGGGATTTGATTGCGCATCCTCCTGAAGTGCCAGCATGAATGATTCACATTTCCTGGGAACCAGAGCTGACCAGTCGTCTGTTATTGCAGACATTTCAACATTGCTGAATTCAAATCAGCACAGCCTGGTGAGTGTGACTTCCTACATCTGATGAGCCTTGTAATTAAAGACCCAAATCAACTTTGAGCAGCCACTTCAGGTCTGCTTGCATTTTGTGCTCAATTTACTTTTTCACTGGAGGTGAAAAATCTAATTATATGAACAACAAATAGTGTTATTTTCCCCCCGTGGCAAAAGCCTGTGTTAAGTGTCGCCAATTACTTAGCTAATCATAACTCCATGCATGGCACTGAGAATCCCTGAACAGCATCATCTATTCTGGGTCAGGAGCTTACTCTTGCTTAGTCGCTAATGAATTTCTTTTCTTGGATTCATTAAGTATGATCTCAGCAACACATCAAGGAGTTACCTTAGCATTAAAATGGTCACCTGGACAGATTGTACTCTGTGCCAAGTAGAAGCCAGAGAGTTTCCAATAAGCTTCAAATCCAGTAGGCTCATCCATGCAAAAACTCAGCAAATATTTATTGAGAACCTACTACATACCCAACACCATCATCTGAGAAAAAGTACTTAATTTTATAAGCCATAGTTTCCCTTCCCCAAATAAACAAGAATATTCAAGGCACAAAGTTGTTTTGTTAAAACTAAAGAAGACACTCTGATTATAACTCTCCTACATTATAAATAATTAAGTGTCCGTGTGGTTAGTGCTTCTTGGTGCTGTAACGCAGAACTGGGTATTCTACACCTATTAGCATAATACCTGGTTTGTGGTAATTTTTCAACAATGTCTGTTTATTTCTTCCTCCTATTAACTCTGGGCAGATCACAGACAAGATGCTGGCATTGTTTTCCTCTCACATTTCAAAACAGCTCTGCTTTTCTGAGACAAAAACCCAATTTGCCTTGAACATGGGAAGTGAACCGCCCATCAGGAAAATATAAATGTTATGGTGCACTTTTGCCTCAGAGTAGGTGGACACCCAAAAAGCATTCCTATCTCCTTCTCCTTGGGTCTATTAGTAAAATAAGTAGGCACTGGGGATTTCCATTGTAAAGCTCAAAATCTATCAAAACAATTTTTTTTTAATTATACAAGCTGAAAGGAGAACTATCTAATCTCTCTCCTAGTTCATTTCTTCCCAATTTCTTGGTTTTCACCAATGTCCTCAAGGTCAACAGAAAATACCATCTTCTCATAATCAGGTTATTATAGAAATTTTTTAAAGTTTTCTTTTAAGTTTTTCTTGTTTCTCTGTGTTTTTTTACATGTTGCACCTGATCAAATCAATTTTCAGAAAGAACCTTTCAGCATGAATGTGTGCTACCAATCTGAAGCCCATGACCACTTTCAGCTCTTGCCTTAAAAAGTGCTAAGGCTGAAAAAAAGACATAAGACATAAGTGCTAAGGCACTTTTCAAGGTGGCTTTTAAAAAGTCAATAGACGAATATTTTATATTACTTGAATATTATATGAAAATAAATTTCAACATTATGAATAAAATTTTATTAGAAAATATTCATATTCATCATTTTTATACATTATGATTTGCTTTTTTCCAATAATCATGGAATTGAGTAGGTGCTACATAAATCATATGTTCTGAAAAAAATCTAGTATGCCTACCTGACGGTATTAGTCAGGGTTCTGTAGAGGAACAGAAATGATAGAATGGATAGATATTATAAAGGAAATTTATCAGGTTGGCTTAAAGGATACAGGCTGGCAACCCAACAATGTCTTGTTCAGGCTTGAGAGGCTGAGAACCAGACTCTGCTTAGTCCACAAGGATGGAGAATGGAGACCTCAGCTGTCTCAATTCCATACTAAAGATCTGGAGGGTTCCTGGAGAGTCACTGGTCTTCAATCTAGGTTGGAAGGCTGATGGAGCTGAGTTCCCTCTCCTGCCCACTCAGGGGAAAGCTTCTCTTCACATATCTTGTCTAGAAACAGCCTCACAAAGCCACCAAAGAAGTGGTGATTTCAGATCTGATTAAGTTGACAATAGAAATTAACTGCCACAAGGCCTTACAGAATAAGTTTGTCAAACCATGAATTGGAATGGAGCTAACATTTACTCATACATGAGGAGAGCAAGGCATGTTTATAGATCAGCTCACTGAACAAGGGCTAAGGAACAGCTTATACAATATTGCAGAAGCTCTTCCCAACAGCCCTCTGGCACAACTACTTGGCTGAAATCCACCATGGAAGACCAGATTCTCTGAGAAGTTGGAGTTACAGAAAAGGCAATTTCATTACATTGAGAGGATTGTAAGAATTCCTGCTATTTCCAGAGTGTAGTGTTTTGTCTCTGACTTATAGCTCTTGGTGACCTATGCTTGGATGTTTTGTTAAGTCTGCAACATTTCTTCACAATTTTTCAGTCCCACTTGAAATCTGCTTCCATTCCTAGGTGAACTGACTTGATGGATCATAGAGATTTTACTGTCTCACACTTCCCCTAGCATCCATTGGGTATACCAGATAGCTATCCACTTAATAATAGTAACATACAAGCAAATGAACATTATTTAAAAGAGAAAGTCAAATATATAAGGACAATCAAAATTTATCTAGAGAACCGGTTTCCCTGACTCGTGCCAGTTTATAGATACCAGAACCTCTATTGTTGGGCTACTCACAATTCAATGCCATAAGCAAAAAGAGTGGCATGGCCATAAAAAATCAGAACCAGAGCAACAGTAGACTGGGCCAGGGGATCAGGCTCAGTTCGTGAAAAATGAGACATTATTTGCTGAATGGAAGGATTCAAGAGATCTATTGATGAGATTTATGCTTGCAGTTTGCTTTTCTTGTGGCTTTGTGGAGTCCGTTTGGATAGCTAACCTATAGTAGTGCTTCCACAATTTGGGGAGATATGGGAGTCATATGTTGCTTCACTAGAAAAGGGAGAACTGGGTCAGAGATTTATAAATTGTTCCTCTTTGCTGATATTTATGTTGAATTTCAGCCTTTTCCCCAGGATCACTTTGTGAATAAAACAAACTATGCCCAGCCAATATTTCAAGCTTCAAATAAAGGTTTTTCAAGTAAAATTGCTTTCAGGCTGAAGACGTTGCTTGATGGTACAATACCTGACAAATATATGTGTGTCCTTATGTTCCATCACCAGAACTATAATTAATTTGCCTGATTAATTAAATCACTTTCAGGTTACTTTCTCATTGTGGGCCTTAAAATGTGCATCCTCTTTTTTAGTGTTAATGTATTAATGCTAATAATGTTTAATCCACTATAATGACTCTTGTAACTCTATCTCATAGAAATAAGCTGAAAAGTGAAATAAAATTTAATGCCCAAAGATACATTTAGCACATTAAGATATTCAAAAACATACTTTAATACCTATCATCTGAAGAATTTAAACCATGATATAAACAGCAACTAAAATGAGTTTGTATTAGCTTTATACCCCTGGAATTCCCAAAATAATTGAGTAACAAAATTTGTGGCCATGTCAGTTTTCCCAGGCATTTCTATCGTTTTTATGTATGATTATCTGGGTGTGCCAACTTCAGATATGTGTACAGAAGTGAATTCTAGCTCTGAGATATATTTAAAGGGACAATAATTACATTCTTGTCAACTTCAGTACACTTAATGTCTTAAAACATATTAAAATTATATCTCTGGGTCTATTGAATATGTCATAAACCCTAAAATGCTACTTATTTATATAAAACAGCATTCACTGGAGTCTTCAGACAAAAGTTTCATTAAGCTATATAATTTAACATTGTATGCATAGGTTTTAATAATGATTTCCCTCCCAACCAGCTTCTAAAACATTTAATTAATTTTGGTTTTGTGTTGAAATCATCATGGGCAACAAAAATAATAAGACCTGAAATTTCTTTATAATAATCAAAATAACTCTAAATAATGCACATTAAAAGTCTTTTTATTACATTAATTGCTGTGGATTTTTTTCAATATTAATATACAAGTGCCAAATACAAGGTTTATTATTATATATATTTGTCAAAGATTATGTTAAATTTCCTTTCATGATAAAAATTACAAGGTAACATAATCCCAAAAGCAGTAACATTCAGAATCTGGGTAAACTTATTTGTATGCAATAAAAATGGCTAAATGGTTAAGTCTTAAATTAATATTTTACATTTCTAAGATAAATATTAACTTACAACTTTGGCATTAAAGTATAAAGAATATCACTATTTAGCTGGGCTCTCCACTTTCACTACAGATTTACCAAGGTTCATATCTTACCTAATTTAAACTAAATAAAGGAGAGTCATTTTAAAATCAAGCTGTTTTAGTCATCAAAGACCATACTCGATTTTACTTCTATTGAGAGGCATGTCTTTCATAATATGTAATGAAACAGTCTTAGTTAATCTTTTAGCCTGAAAGCCATTGTCTCAGTCTTTCTCTCACAGTATGGCTCTGAGGTTATGATGGTTCCTGTTCCAGGGCAGCTTCACACCCAAACAATTACTCTCTTCTGTAGAGATGGTCCTTTAGTTTCTATTACTACATCCAAATAAAGAGACAAAACTTACAGCTTTCCTTGAGTAATTAATATGCTTTCCTAAACAGGTATAGACAATATTCAACACCATTTAAAGCAGAGATAGCAAGACTTTATCCTGTTTTGATTGCGTTTTTAAACAAAAACTTGATTACTTGTTGTCTTATTTATTCGATTAACTAAATATGTTCTTTTAAAAAATGTTTACAATGCTGTTAACATGTTTTCACTTTATTTAAAGATAAGGTATATATGCTTTCTGTGTTTGCGATATGATTCCAGTACTTGAATTAAAATATGTTATTTTGTTTTAAAAAGTGCCTTTTAAATTTTATAAAAATAAGACAAAAAACTGTCAAATAAAAAAAATTTGATTCCCTCCAATTAAGACAACACTTGTGAGTCTTGACCCTCACTGGTCAGGAAATTTAATCCCAGTAGACCATAATTGGGACACATTTGATTTTTAAGCCTCAAAAAGAAAAAAGTTAGCTTGGTTGAATACAATGTCACCAGTCGATTTCAATAAAAAGCTTTATACCATCTTTAACTATATCTGTTTTGCTAAAGCAAAATGTGATCCATGTATCCTGTTTACCTCTAGTAAGCAGAAAGGCATTTTGTTAAGCTGTTGTTTCAGCGTTGTAAATTGCATGCTGAGAAAAATCAAGACAAGAAGGTTTTGTCCACAGCTGGAGAGGAGTGCCAAGAGAGAGACTGTATTAACTAGATCTTTTGTTTTCTGTATTCTGATACATTGACATCTGGGTGACTATTAAAGTGCTGACTTCCCAGGATTAGCCAAAAAGGTTCAGCCAGAGCAGACTATTACTTTCAAATACAAACCAACCAATCAACTTGATCAGATTAGCAATCACATAAAGAGACACTCCTCTTGGGTAAGAACGTGAGGGTATTTCCAGGATGGAGTTAAGAAGACCTTCCAGCAGAGTGAGTGGTCTTTCCAGTAGTGGACTAAATCCAAGGAAGCTTTAGGAGAGCACAGGACCTTTTGCCTGGCTGCTCATGCTACTTGCTGGTGTGTATGCCACCCTACTGCTGCTACCATGAACATGCAAACCCAGCTTCACCAGCCTTCCAGTATGCATCCGCTAGGTCTTCAGTGCCAAATTAGGACTGCTGAGGCCTCCAGCCTCATGGACGGAGCAGCTATTGGATCCTCTGACTCTAGCCTGAAGACATAGACTGTTAGACTGTCCAGCCTGGACAGCACATATTCATTCCATTGGTTCTGACCGTGCAGACCTTGACTGAGTACCTGAATACCGTAGCAGGTTGTAGTATAGGACCTCACAGATATTCACTGTTGATCATTCTTGTAGGCAGCTCCGCATGGATGGGATGAACATCCAAGCAAGCGCATTTGGGGGGAGGAACGGGATTTATTTCAGGCTTACAGATCCAACTGGAAGTTCCATCAAAGGCCAGAGAAGCTGGCTCCCATTTATAAATCAAGCAGAGAGAAAACCACCAGCAGCCAGCAAACATGAAAAAGCAGAAAGCCCAAATCCATCAGCAAGCAAGACCCCAGGCAGGGCTCAAACTGCTCTCTGCTAACTTTTGGCTGGAATTCAGATCTGCCCCCAGTGACACCTTTGGGCTGGACCCCAGGATCCACCCCCAGCAGCACCCCCTCCAGCCAGACAGCTGGAGATCCAAGTGGCAAGTGCAGTTTTCGAACCTCAGTCAATGGGGGACACACATTCAAACTACCACAGTTGCTTAGCAAGAGTTTTCTTTAAGATGGTAGAGCTCAAAAAAAAAAAAGAATTATACATTTTTCATTTCCCAGAATATAATATCAAGTAAAAAAATCAAATATCCTACACTGAGTGATATTTTTTGTGAAGTAAAGTGTTGGTCAGTGGGCTGTTACCTAGCAACTACTAGAAACAAACAGAATTATCTGTACCTTCAAGGCAAATGTACACTGAATGAGAAAGTAACTGCTTTCAGAAAGAAATTTATGAAATAGATAACTTCCTCTGATTTGTGTTTAGGAACATTACTGATGTAGCGTTGACCTCAAAGAAGGTGGAAATTTATGAGTCAAATTTCAACAAAAAACTTTTGCATATCTGGTTGATAGAAAAAATGTCCTAGTATCTAGAAGTCATTCCTAGTGTCTGTCTGGCACATAGAAAATTTTTAATAAATCGTTGTTAAATAATAAATATGGAAGCATAGTCATGACTTTTCTGTGTTTCAGATAATGTCTCAGCCCTGCATGTGATTCATTATAGGTTCTCAATTGATTGTAAGAGTCAGACAGTCAAAGATGATCAGAGTTGAATGGGTTATTGGATTTCTTTTTCAGAGAAATTAAATAACTTTTCTTACAGGCAGGCCTCATGATGCAACGGGAGTGTGTCTGGCTCCAGAAATGAAGTGACAATCCTCAGAGTAAAACTCTTACCTACACCTCATAGGAGAGCTGAGGAGTTTGGGTGTTGATTTTGAAACACACAAATATTATTCTATTCTGTGTTTCTCCTTAGGGAGACAGTTACACATTCTAAGTAAACATGGTTCTGGGCATCAAATTTCTATTAGACTCTAGTCCTGACCTTTGCAACCTCCAGCAAGTCTCGGACCTCTGGAGCCTCAGTTTCTCCAACTAAGAAATGCTGAATCTGTTCTTATACCTAAGTGCACTGTGCATGCACTGCACATAGCATCAGTCCAGGTTTCAGTTTTGATTGTTCAAGAAGATGTCCCTTGAGAAGCGGCAGCTCAGTGGAAGTACTAAGGTGCTCCCTGAAGGAGAACCTGGACCTGCCTGCAGTGCTCAGGTCTTTCTTTCTTCATTTGTCTTTCAGCCGTGTGTGGATTTTCTTCTCTTAATATTAGTTTGGCTATTTTACAGTGGACAAATCCCCCTGGCTATATCTGTGTGTATAACCTAGTCTTTCCAAAGAGACAGTGTCCTTCACAAACCAGAAAAAAAAAATCTGCTTGGAGAACAGCCATAACTGTCCGGCCATCACCCCTGGCTTGTTTGTTCTGTGGCCAATTCCAAGGTGTCTCATTTTTATTTTTGTTCAATTCTTCTTCCTTCCTGAAAGAACTCACCAACACCTCCTGCTTCATCAAAATTGCTTTCTGATCCTGAAAAAGCATTTCCTCTATGGTATATTCTTTAGCCCTTCACATTTTTCTGAACAAATAGTTCTCTCGGCTGCTTTTCAGCTTTGGAGAGTATCTTGTCAGCAAGCTGGAAACCCTTGCATTTGTAAATTCTTCTCTTTTAGGTAAATGCATAGGACACTTACTGAGCATCGATTCAGACTTTACAGATAGATGAACATGAGTGAGTTCAGAGAATAGATGAACCTGGAAATAATCACATGGCAGGGCAAAAAAAAAAAAAAAAAAGCCTTGGTAGAGAGATAGGTCTAACTTTTAGCCAGAGGCTTTTTTATTCACTTACTTCTAGCCTGGTTGTTTCGGGAAAGATTTATACTTTTGCAAGTTGGCATTGGCATGCATCATTCCTCAGGATTTTATGTCTTTCTTAGCTCACTTATTTCATCTTAGAGCATCACATGGATCATCTCAGCACATCTTCTACCTGTGTAGAGACCCAGAAGAGACTTTCCTTTTCAAAATGAAACACTGGAGGAACTGGGAAGAATCCAGAAGGAGGCACCCATGGCTGTTGAATGTACCTGGCAAGATGGCTGCCGGATTGAACGTTTACATGAACGAAGAAAATTTGATGAAGATGCATGATATCAGGTTTATTTCCAGATTCCTGTTGCTGACTAGCAAATTATCACAAATTTAACAGCTTAAAACAACAGCTATGCATTTTAACCTTGGGCAACAGGTCAGGAGCCAATGCAAGTCAATCTGGGCCATTTGCTCAGGGTGTCGCACTCAGAATGTCAGGTAAATGAGCTTTCTGTTAGAAAATCCACTTCCAAGCTCATTCAGATTGATGGATGACCGCTTTCCTTGAGGCTGCCTGCCTGAGGTCTAGTTTGTGAGTCATTAAAAACTGGTTTTCTCCATAATTCAAAGCTAGCCACAAATGAAATTGAAGGTTATCTCAGGCTTCAAATCTCATCCCTCCTGACAGGAATGAAGATACCCTAAAGAGGAACAGGTGCCCCTCTCTATGTCTATCAAACTACTGAAAGCATGGACCCCAAGAAATTGGAATTTTCTCAGAAAAACAAGCTCAAGCCTGGTACCAGCTATAAGGGAACTTACCTCCCAGAGAGAGATTTCAGATTGTTTTGACAGCTTCTCAGACCACCTGGCAGACGAGACTGGAGCTGAGACAGTGTTGGGCAGGACTCAGGACCCCTGAGTTACGCTACCTCTGGTATCTGAACATCATGTTAGGTCGATGAAGACTGGCCTAGGGTTGCCCCTGGACCCCTTGTTCTTCTCATCAATGTGGCCCCATTAAATAAATTCCCTTTTTCTGCCTGTTTCTTTAATTGAACTACTAAGGATGAAAGCCAACTTGGCTTGTTAGGGGTGCCATAGCAAAGGCTCTGACCTGAGGTCCCATAACTCCATGACACCCACCAGTCCCTACTTGGGGTCTTGACAAGAGCTTCTCGTACAAATAGAAAATAAAAGAATGTATAACTAAACAGTCCTGGTCATTGAATAAACCTCCATCTTTTTCTGTCATTCATTCACTATTCTTGGTTTCTTTAATTGGCCTATTGAGGTGTGTGACCAAGCATAGCTAGTGCCCAGGTCCTCATTCTGATACCTTAGGTATTAATGTGTACTTGGTAAGGCCGTCCATCAAGGGAACCCTCCCTTACTCAAAATCCACTGTGTCGTGTGGCCCATTATAGGCATGCAGTCCATCACGTCCACAGCTTATTCCTACACTCTTGGAAGACTTCACAGGAATTGAGAACCCCAAGGCCATTTTAGCCTGCACAGCCATAGCTGGGGAGTACTGTGAATCTGAAGGTCTACTGCAGAGGAAGGAAAGGTCACCATGGCAGAGGACTAAGAAGTCTAAGCTCGGCTGAAGGCTATGAGTGACAGAGAGACCAGAAAAGGTCAAAAAGGAAATGGCTGCCCACTATGGTCTTTCCTAAGGTGATAGGTTATGCTTCTTTCAAGCAAACATTTAAAAAAAAAAAAAAAAGGTTGGATCTCATCCTGCAAGATGAAAAGAAAGGAAGACTGGAGAGAGCTGATTGTTAGCATTTGCTAATATACCATGCTAATCATCCAAGCATCTGAACACCGCACTGTGTTTAATTTCAAATTGTGAGTAAATGTCTATATACTCTTGGCATCTAATCAGAATTGTACAAATTGTAGGCAGGTAAAACTATTTGAAAAAAAGAAATGTAATTCTCGTAACCTTTTGGCTAAGAGAGGAAAGTACAAAATAATTGTTTCCTGGTAAAAGAAACCATTGTACTAAGGACAATAGAAAAAACAATCTACAAGCTCAAAGACTTGCTATGAGCTAGTTCCTGTGTTGATAAGTAAATTCCAGGCACTGTTTTATCTAATTCCTGATGCAATGTAGGGAATGAGGATGTAAATACAGACCATATGCAAACCCTTTGCTCAGAATTAGAGAGGCCTGTCTAGAGCTCCTAGCAGAGCCCTTTCTACGTTGTACAGCCTGGATTTCTGGTGGGGAGGAGAGGAATCTTACGCTGGAAAGACTGTGAACAACTGTCTACAAAGATTTACCTGATTAGTAGCAGTATTTGCAGGTTACCTGTTTGCAAATAAACTAGAGCAAGTTTCAAGCTCCAACTAGATATCATCAAATGTGGATATATGAAGAGAATCAACTTCAGCTTAGCCATAAAATAAAAGTCTGGTTTATATTGGTGCCCCAGAGAAAAAGCAAAGCATTGGAGCCGACTGTGAAGTGGAACTGACTTCCTCAAAACGAGGGTTCCCAGTGCTCTGGGTAATTGAAGCAGATCTCAGTGCTTTCAGAGAGCTAGAAAATGAAACCTAGTATTGGAAGATTACAAAGGAAGGGTGTGAAAATAGACTTAAAGCCATCTGGTAATTTCCTGTTCCTTGGACAAAATCTATGGCACAGTCTCTCATTGTCAGGTGAGATATTTTCCCATCATCCACTGGCTTCTAACACAGAGGATGGAGTCTGTAGCTTCTCTCCCCGCCCCCTGCCGACCCAGTTAATCAACTCAACATAGATGCCCATCTTGGCTCTTTCCGCATCTGAAATCTCAGGTCAGTCACACATTTTTCTAACTCGATATTTCAAGCTGGAAATTTTCAAATGGTACCTTATAAAAAAAATCACATTCTTGGCAACCTTCTTTGCCAAGAATCTTCCAAAGATTAGAACTATAAATAATAAGAAAACAATTATAAATTTCTTTTTAAAATAGTGTTTACAGATGTGTTTAAATCTCCATAAAATTACACCTTTGAAATTGCTTAATTGTGTTTTCCCTGCCAATTTAAACTGCTCACAAAAAGGAAAAAATTTAAAAACTCTATGTTTCTAATTCTCCCCTGAAGCATCACAGTGGTGATGCTTTTGCCTCTGCCTCCAGTCCTGCAAACATCAGCAAATTCAGGGCAAGCCCACAGACATGTGGGAGGAAGGGGGAGGGGACACTTCAGTCTGCTGGTTTGTTTTAATTTATGCCTAATGGAATTTAAAAAAAAACACCCACTTAAAAAGTTTCATTCTTACTCAAAAATCTTGCAGGAAAGACATGTAATCATAGTTATAAAAGGCTTTGTTAAATGTCTTTCTGAAGATGATGCTCTCTGGGGCATTTCTGGATTTCTTTTTAATTACAATTATTATTGTATCAAGCTCATTTATTTAAACAATGAAAATAATCATTTGCATTTATAGGACTCCATTCTTCCTAAGAGTATGTTGTCTCACGAAATATATTTTCCTTACTTGCAAAGATCTCATCAATCTGTGGAAGGGCCCTATGGTAGATTGGTGGTGCTACAGAAATATTCCTTGAAAATTCTTTCCCTGTGTTGCCAGTAGCTCATTCTGCAAGTAGGTCAGCTATTGGCTTTGTAACAAAGGCCATGTTCCCAGGTTCTGTGAGCTACTAGCATAACCAGCAAAACCATTATGCCACACAAACGAGAGTTTTGATATGGGGTATTGGGGATCGGGAAAGAGTCTTCAAACCTCAAACCCTGAGTTCTTGTCTGCTTTACTTAAAGAATTAATTAAAACAAGGCTGAGAAGGATAAGTGTTAAATTATTATATTTATTCAGAAGTCAGGAGAGGGAAGGGAGAGTCTGTGAACCAAGGAAGGAGGAATAGGAGCACCCACGTGGTCTTAGAGCCCACATGGTAGGCCTGGAAGAAACTGCAAAGAGCTCCAGCCTTGTGAAGGACAGGAGAGTAGTTTAGATTAAGACAAGGAAAGAGGAGAAAGTACAGAGAGTTCTGCCATGAGGGAGGTGAGAGGGGGAAAGCCCATGTGGGAATAGGGACTTTCTCCCCTGGCTGAGATAAGGCAAAACTCACCAGAATCTGGAGACCACCAAGAGAAGGAAGTTGCCCTCCCCTGGTAAACATATTTTATACCTCTGGCTCAGGTGAGCCAGAGAGACAGCTGACTAGTCCATGATGCCAAGTTCTGGGGTCTTAAACTTGACCAACCATAATCCAGGATTAGGTTGGAATTCTAGAAATAGGGACCTCCCACTCCAGGTAGGGCTCAGGTTGTTCATGGAAAAACAGGTTAAGTCAGATCATTTTTTTTTCTCTTGCAGAGAGGGCTGGCTCAAAGACATCCCAACTGCCTCAATTGGACAGTGTGGTGGTTCTTGTGACGGAATCATCTAGCATGTTTTACATATCACCAGTGCTTGAAACCACAACCAGAGACTCTGAATCCACTGATCTTGATAGAAAGTAGCATCAGCATTTCTTTTGTCTTTTATAAATTATATCTTTCTTATCCATATTTACATACACTGAATGAGCAAATAATGTGTTGGTGTCCCCAATTCCCCAATTTCCCTCTTCCCTGTCCCCAATCAGCTGGGTATCTTCCTCTGTGGGCAAACTGGGTCAGTCCATGGGGTAGGGGGGTTATGGATAGCCTAGGGGTCAACCCAGTTCCAATCCCCTTTGTATGTTGTTATTGAGGGGGGCCATGTCTCTGGATATTCTCCTCCACCATGGCTCTTACAATCTTTCTATGTCTGCTTCCACTCAGTTCCCTGAGTCATGGTGGGTGAGTATTAAGGCTGCTTTATTGTTGAGGTCTTAGGGGTCTCTGCACTTCTGCTTTAGGTTGTGCTGAAAATCATTGGCGTCTGTCTGTCTGGCTTATCCAGGGTTGACTGATTGGCTGTGGTTATGGGTCTCTTGCTTATCCCACCTCTCTCTGCAGGGTTCCATGTGGATCCTCCATGGTAGGTCTGGGGTGGCTCATTTCTTGCCAGGATGTCAGCTCTCGGCCTGCAGTCGTTGGTAGGGTTGGAAGAGCCACAGCTCTCTTGCTGCCTTCTGAAAAATACAAACAGAATCTCCATCATAGATTGAGATCAGTATAGGTTAACTGAGATACACATTTCTAAATTGACTAGATTCTATTTTTAGTAGCCTCTTTGTAAATCACTTGTAAAGTGAATTTCTCTTTGGGTTTCCAAGATTTGGGTTCCCAATGTATTTTGCCCTGAGTCCCCAATTCCAGTCAAGGGCTCCCCATCACTGAGTGGATTACTTGGACAAATTAAAAGCTGTTGATTACTTCCCCAGGCTTTGGCACCTCCATTACATAAGTGTTCATTTCTTGGTTCGCTGTTCTCTTCCAGTAGGAAGTGTGTTCATCCTACTCATGGCGGCAGACTGCATTTCATATGAGTGGTCTCTGTTTACTCCAGCTATCATGTACCAGTTTCGCCTGGCATCAGCCTTTCGAAAGCTCCTGAGGTATCTCCAAATGAGCAGCTCAGTGTTGCTATCACTGGACTAGTGGAGACAGCACTGGGTTACTGCTGGTCAACCATCAGCTAGCTGTGTGGTCAAAGGAAATGCATTAATCTCTCTAAACCACAAATCTAGGTTAAAATTAGACATCTGGACTAGAATTTCCTTTCATCTCTAAACCCCTGTGAGTTCTAAACAATAAAAATGGCCAGTTCTAAAAATAAATTGTCCTCAACATTTACAACATGGAAATATTGCTGAGATAGTTTACTCTCAGAAAAGAGATAAATTATATAAGCTATACAACAGGCCAAAGAACATCCACTAAAAAAAGAATGAAAAGCACAATTCAAAGTAGCATATGCCCAGTGGGCATAAGGAATCATCTTAATAATTCCAGACCATTTCTCTGGAATTAGGTTATTAATGTAATAATAGCTGAATTGAGGGAATTTTAAATGCTACAGTTAATGGACTAATACTAGAGAGTATTATGAAAGGAGGCTAGTAAATGTGTTAGGGCATCTGTGTTTACAAAGAAATACCCAAAGTTAGATTCTCACCCTTCCATGGAGACTGGGAGGCAGGGTCCCTACCTCTTTAGATCATTTCTTTTCAAAGAAATGGCACTCAAATCCTTGAGAAAGACATTTGTACACTGCAACAGATTTTCATCACAAAAAAAATGGCTGGGAGTGGTGGTGCACGCCTTTAATCCCAGCACTTGGAAGGCAGAGATAGGAAGATCATTATGAGTTTGTGACCACCCTGAGACTACATAGTGAGTTTCAGGTCAGCCTGGGCTAGAGCGAGACCCTACCTTGAAAATCAATTTTTTTAAAACAGTAGCAAAAACAGGGTTGGAAAGATGGCACAGTGAATGAAGAAATAAAGAATAAAACTCTTGCTCCTCAAGGAGGAATTTCTGAGTTCAACCCCCCCAGAGTCCACATAAAAAGCCAGAAACTTTTAGGCTTCTGCAATCCCAGCATGCTGACTCTGATGGTGACCTCTCAGGAGCATTTCCCAGAGATTCAAGGAAAGCCCAGCAAAGAAGAGCAGAACCAGAGCAACACACCTTGCTGCAAATGATGTGGACAGGCAAAGACCAACTTGAAAGTTGGCCTATGACTACATGTGTGCCAGACACATGCATGCGAGCACTCACAAACATGTGCTCACATATATGAGCATGTGCATGCACACACAAATACATAATTTTTAAAAAATTAAAGGAGTAAAAATAATTTACAATTTCAGATTTTCTAAAGTAAATGCTTTAAGGAAATGAGGGCAGTAGGTACTGTTATAGTTATATAGTTGTAAACAGTTCTGATGTATTGTTAAGTAAGTTAACTACAGAAAATATTGAACTAAACATTTTGAGAAGCTAAATGAAAGGATTTGAGAGATTTCACCATAAAGAAATGATATTTGATGGGATAAGTACATTTAACTTCATTTAAGCATTACAAAATGTACACATACATAATAATATATAACTTACTCTATGAATATGTATGACATATATGTATATATACATATATATACACATACATATAATCAGTTAAATTGATTTTTAAAATGAAAGAGAGGATGTGGTAGTTTTGAATAAATGTCCCCCAAAAGAATTAAGGGTTTATTAAAATTATAAATTTTCTAGAGCCAGTTCTGGCTAGAGGAAATGTGTCACCTTGGCCAGATCCTAGGGTTCAGCCCTAAGGTAATTCTGGGGTGGGTCTGGAATTTTAGCTATACATATGCAAAAAGCAGTCTGAGCTCAAGCCTGGAGTTCCTTTAGTTTGGAGTGTGCTTGCTTGGTGCTGGTGGTGGGCCTCTGTCTCTCTCTCTGTCTCTGCTTGCTTCTGTGAAAGGGGGCCAGCCTTTCCTTAACTTCTTCCCCTGGATCTGCTCAATAAATATTTTCCTCCCCATAATCGTGCGTGCTTTAGCGATTCATCCCAGCAGCGTGTGGCTGACAACCACAGAGGAACTGAGGAAATAAAGCCTGCTGGTGGGGTTCAATTTCCCAGTCAGGCCAGACACATTTGCAGCTGCAAGAGACTATGTCTCAAAGAAAGTGGAGCACAGACATCCCCTCTGACCTCCACACATGTGCCATGGTGCATGCACACATACGCACATACATGCACATACGCATACACATAAATAAACCAAAACAGTGAAAAGAGGTTGGGGGATTATGGTCAGGACAAATCCCACTTGAAGCTTAGTTAAGCTGAGGGTCTTCATGTGTTCAGACCTTGCCTGTCACTGTTCTCCTTTCAAAGCCATCCTGTCATTGTTAGCAACTCCCATAGCTGAGATTTTCTCATCTCTTGACTGTTTAAATGAATAATGAACTATGATAATTCAATTCTAGGTCATACATTTTTTCCACTTTTTAACTTCTCTGGAACTTAGATGTATCTTATAATCAGTGATGTGTTACAATCACTGTCGGCCAGGAGACAGTAGTGACATATCAAATAGCATGGCTTGTCAGTCTTCAAAAAGACTCATATGAGAAACAAAGTCATTTTGTTGAATGGAGCTGCTGCCTGTAAACTTTATATTTGTAAAATGCTTATTCTCAAAGTAATCATTCAAACCCTTTATTTTCCTTCAAAGCAGCAGCCATAAGCTCTTTGTAGGTGAAATTGCGATGCATTTTGTTTTTGGAACACATGTAGACCACATGCAATAAAATGAAGACTTGGAAAAACAGCCACTACCTTCAGAAAACCGAGATGGGCATCTGAGCTGTCAGAAGGTGGTATGAGCAGCGACTAGTATTGTTTTTCTGTATTGATGGCACATAAAAATACGATGCCCCTTGAGGCTGGGGAAATGACTCAGTGGATAAAGCACCTGCCACTCAAGTCTAGTTGCTAAAGTTTGATCCTAAGACCCATGTAAAAAGCAAGAAGCTGGAACTGGGATGGGTTTCTATAATCCCAGCACTGTGAAGAAGAGATGCGAAACAGAGATAGGAAACACTCTCCGTGAACCCAGCAAAAAGAATAGCAGAGTGAGGTCAAGACAAACCTTGCCTCAAAGGAGTTAAGACAGCAAGGAAGAACCAAAAGGAATCTCTAACCTCCACATACACACCATGCCACGCACGTGCCCCCCCCCTCCATGCACACATAAACACATACACACCCTAATGAATAAATTAATAATAATAATAAATAACTTTTAAAAATGTGTTGCACCTTAGAATCAGTGAAGTCGTAAATTTTAAAAAAATCTCATAATGACTGCTGAGTTTAAGCTATGTGTGCTGGTCTGTTATGGTTGCCCCCACACATACCCCAAAGATGATTGATGTTTATATAATTTTTAAAAAGTTACTGCGATTGGCTGAAGAGAAAGTCCAGTTTGGAGCAACAGTCAAAAGGACAAAAACCATCTGTAATTCCTGAAGCTATTGATACTTTAGCCCCTTGCAAAATGCTATTTTACACAGAACCTGTACCTGCCCCTCAGTGCACCCATTAGGGAAAACCCCCACCACTGTTCGTGTACACTACAGTGATGCTGGTTCTAATTATCAGAATCTTCAAAATCCAAGGTGCAAAAAATGCCTATGCCATCTTTTCATGAAGAATCACTTCATGAAGTTTATAGTGAGAAAAACTCATTGATTCAGCAAAGCCACAAGCTGATAATGGCTTTAGTTTCCTAAACCTAATCCCAAAGGAGGGTGGTAAAAAGTAAGCTGGATTTTCTTATAAAAAGATGCTTTGATTCAAGTTCAAATGAAACCATTCTTAAAGTGCCTGAAGTGAGAACGATCCAGGGGGAGTCATTAGCCACTTGTCACTTGCTGCCTTAAATAGCTGGAGGTTATCTTTTTCAAAAAAAGATTGGAAATCCCCCCAGATCTTGAGAGGACATTTGCCTCACAGCCCCCAGAGAATTCTCAGGTATGGAAGGCGTCACAGAGGGCAATGGCCTCATCTTACTCCATGTCCAACTGTTCTCAAGGCAGCTTTGCAACCCTGTCTCTGCCACGATGCAGCAGCCGCAGCCCAGCTAGTCTTTGAAGTCTTAAAACTTTCTTGGAACTGACTGTAGCTCAGTGGGGTCCTCAGTGACACAGGGTGAAAGATCGTCTTCTGTGTTCTGTTCATCTTAGAACTCTAAAGTGTGTGTCCCTTGTGTGCAAGCTCTGCAAACAAAGCAAGATCAAAGTTTGGTGGCAAGAGTTCTGGATTTGAAGATGAAATACTTGGGCTCAAGTCCTGGCTCTGTCACTAGCCAGCTATCTGAAAACGGGCAACGTGTTTAACATCTCTGGGTCTATTATTTACAAACAATCCAGAAAGGCTGCTCTAAGAATCAAAGGTGACTTTTAAAAACAGTTGCAAACCATGAAAGAATCTGCTCACGTTAAATATCATGGAATTGCAAATATAAATGCTGACATTTCCACTTCCAGATGAACTACAATACCAGATAGAAGAAGCTTAAAAGTAGATAGTGAAAAGTTTGCTCTTTACAAAGGAATTGTGTCTTTTCTTTTACTCTGTGTAAAAGTTCATGCCATCTCACAGTGGATTCTTTAGAAGAGCCTTTCAGAATTGTGAGGGGAAGATTGTGAAATACTACCAGGGTTTTAAATATTGACAAATTTCAACTTACATGGGAGCATTCTTGAACATTCAATATTCTGAAAGCTTGACTACATTTGGATTCTCCCTATAGGAAGCTCACAGCCTCCAAAATAAGGCATTAGAGAGGTCTGCAGTGTTTAGTTTAATAGCACTGCTAGCAGAAAGGATATACCTATCAGTCTGAGTAGTACAGGAAGCTCTGGTGACCAGAGGATATATTATACCCTTAAGACTTTTGTAATCCAGAAAGTACTGCAATAACAATGACCAAAATTTGTTGGCTTTTTATTGTTTGCTAGGCACTGTGTTAAATTGCTTTACATGATTTATTTCATTTAAGACTCACTTGGAATTATCATAATAGTGTAATAGAATATTATTCCAATATAGGGATTATCCCAATTTTATAAAAAAAAAAAAGACTAGATAGAAAAAGAGAACATCAGAGTCTTGCCTAAGATGAACAGTTATGTGTTGCTGTAGTTATCATTTTGTTGCTGAATCAAACACCCAACTAGAAGTGACTTATGGGAGAAAAGGGTTTATTTCTGGCTTTTCTGGCTTATAGTTTCCAAGCAAAGTTTCACCGTGATGGAGCAAGCTGGCTCACTGCATCGAACATCCACAGTGGATAGACGACAGCCAGCACCAGCAAACAGCAGCTGACTCCAGACACACAGCGAGGGCTGGAATCCAGCTCCAGGTCCATTCCTGGTAACACACTTCCTCCAGCAGGGCTCCACCTCCCAAATGCACCAAGCTGAGGACAAAGTCGGAAACTTAGTCACAAATACCTGAGGCTATGTGGACATTTTATATTCAACCCACCACATTCACCACATGTATTAAAGGAAAGAATTTCATTCAGGCATTCAATATCAGGGCTCACAGTCTCAGGTTTAGATTCCTACCTAGCAGATGTTTTCCACATTAGCCCTACAAGTAGATTGTCTCATTCCTAATCACCCTGCAGGTTCTGTGAAGACTTTCTCCAGTCCATCAAGTAGGTCACCCCTTTTTGTACGCCTATACTTATGGGACTCTATATCTTTCCTTTGTAATATTTACCTAACTGTATTTCAATGTTCTTTGGATAAATCTGTTTAATTTCAGTCTTCTCCTAAATCTTGCTGTAAGACTACAAGCTTTATGATAGGAAATGCACTGTAAGAATTAAAACAAAGAGCAGTAGCATTCAAAAGGCTCTTGGTGCTTCAAACACTCACCCACCACCATTGAATCACAAAACCCAAAGAAACCCAATAGAACCACTGGCTGTCTGCTGCCCTCCTGCGTACAGAACAGACGGAAGCTTTCAGGAGGCTTAAAAGGCCTGGCTTCTCTGAACATGATTTCCTTTATTTTTGAAACACAAAAGAATATACACTCTCTGAGGATGCTGCCAAACTTAACTTTCTGTCTATAAATCTGTAGGTGTGAAAACCTCTTTGCTATATATAAAGAGGGGAAATGTGGAAATTTCCCCCAGCACTAGCAAAACTTCTCAAATTTAAGTAAAAAAGTTTAGACTTAAAGAAGTATATTTCCTTTTTTGTTCTAAATCCACAGGTATAAATATTCTATTCCATGCACATGAAAGCAAGCCACTAACACTGAGAGTGGGTGACTCCAAATCAAAGTCAGAAAAATCTGGAACAAAAATTAAGTATAGTAGAGGGCATGTGGTGATAAGTTTTTCTATTTTAAACTTAAAACATTAAGTGCATCCCAAGAAAATTCCTCAATTAACTAAAAATGGAAAAAATAAAAATTGAACTATAGCAAAGCTGGAAATATTTAGACAATATGAATCTAGAAAGAAAAATAACCTTTAAGCTTGGTCTTTTGAACAAATTCTCCTCATTAGTGAATGGAACTGAAAAACTACTGGATTTTGATGACTAAGAATCGTGAAAGAAAATACAATTCAAAATGCTTTAAATATTGTTTTATTTAAGGTATATAACAAGTTGATTATTTTGAATGTAAATAAAAGAATGCAATTTTTCTAATAAAAATTATATAATCCTCATACCACTAAGTAAATGAGGAACTTCAACTCTTTAACGAATATTGCTTTAAGTTGCCAAGAATGAGCTTAAGAATAAGGTTGTGCCCAGCCTTAAACATGGCAACGAAAGCGCACCTTCCAAGGATCAGAGAACCTCACAGGAGGGACAGAGAGTAGGAGGATGGGAAGGGGGCTGTGGAATGTTGCCTTGAAGAAATGACAGATCTGCTACACTCATCAATTCATAGCAGATGGGGGATTCTGCATATAATTGAGCTTGTCAATATGGCACCATGGATGATGGAGGGTTCCATGAGATCCCATGCCTTTCAGAATAAATACTGGGAAAGACAGAGTCATATTCTTCAGTGTTGCACCCCCTGGAGGATTGCTCATTCTCCAATAAATAACATCCCACCCATGATTATGTAAATGACTCTAAATTAAATTCGTGGGTCAAAACTATGTATAAATAAAGTCAAGGAAGTAGGATGGGGATATCAAGAGAAGAAACGGGTTTAGTGGGGGAAGAGCAATGGCAATTGGGGAGGCAGAGGAAGGAGGGGTCTCTGTGAGTTTGAGGCCACCCTGGGACTACAGAGTGAGTATCCAGTAAACCTGAGCTACAGTGAACCCTACCTCACAAAAACAAAGCAAAAATAAACATACAAAAAAATGTAGTGAATACATGTATGAAAGTGTCAAAAATTCTTTTAAAATGAATATTGACTTAAAGTGATACAAAATTTTTGGCTTTTCATGGTGCCTTTACATCTAAGTTTAATCCTACGTGCAAGTATCTATATATACAGCCATGAATATATGCTACATAAATTTTAAATTTCTTCCAATTTTGATATTTTGAAGGACATACCAATATGAAATATGAGTGGTTATTCCCTAAAGACATTCTTACTTGATAGGAATGGCATCAAACATTGGAAGTTAATCAGGATAACCTACCGAAGCATGGTCTGGGATCACATAAGCAGCTCCTGTTCAAAGCCTCAAGGCCCACCTGTTTATCACATCACCTCACTTTTCATTCATGGTGGAGTGCTTTAGAAATTCTCTATGGTGGGAAGCAACCAGTACTTCTGGATTTTATTTAGATAACAATAATCCTTTCCAAACAAAGTTACAGATCAACATCAAGTAATGCTAAAATAGTTAAGTGAATTTGGGTATCATTTTCTGAACTCAGTTAAGAGAATGCTAATAATGAAGAACCATTTATGGAAGGCAAGAATATTTATAATTCTGATAATAATATATTTTCCTGCCTCTTGATTTATTTATGGAATGAGAATGAATGGGTGGCTAATGTATGAATAATTGGAGAAATAAAAAGTGGTAAAAGAGGGAGGAAGGGGCATTTAAACAATGACAAAGAAAATTTTAAAGGAGGAAAGACAATTTTCTTAAATAAGAAAATGATGGAGAGGGAAGTAGAGAAACACATGGGCAAACAGATTGATATCCATTTTGCAATAAACATTTATCTATTACATATATATACTTGGTAAAAATGTAGTAAGAAAAAACAAAGGCAATATATGTAACAATGCCACCCATCAGTTCTCTTAGAAAGTTACAAAGAGCTACTACTTAGAGATCATTTTATTTTAAATATTTTAGAAAATTTGTATTTAGAGTTTGGGGTGATTTAGACTCTCAGAATCCAGTGTAAAGTTTTCAAATGATCAAAATAAGCACCTATAATTCTAGAACATAACATTATCAGGTAGGCCACTCATTTTCCATCTCACTAGTAAGGATTTACCATGGATGAAACATTTTCCCTTCCAAAACTTACACAAGTAGTATAGCTTGCAAGTGACAGTGTTGTGATTAGAAGCACCGGTTTGGGAATTAAAGAACTTAATCCCAGCACTAGGGAGGCCGAGGTAGGAGGATGACTATGAGTTCGAGGCCAGCCCAGACTACTTAGTGAATTCTAGGTCATCCTGAGCAAGAGCAAGACCCTACCTTCCTACCTTAAAAAGAAAAAAAGCTAGATTCCAATATTGATCCTCATTTGATGGAGCCTTCTGCCTGTTAGTGTCTTTCTTGCTTTCTTTCTTGGCATGTGTTCATGTGTATGCTATATGTCCATATATGTGTGCCTGTATGCATGTAGGAACACCTGTGTGTGCAGGTAGATGTGCATGTGTGTGTGTGTGTGTGTGCATGCATGCAGAGGCTAGAAGCTGATATCAGTTGCCCTGGTATCATTCTCCACAGTATTTATTGAGACAAAGTCTCTCACTGAACACAGAGCTGGACTGGCCAGCTAACTTGCCCTAAGGATCCTCTCATCTCTGCTTTCTGAATGTGGGCATCACAAGTGCACACTGCCATGCTTGGGTGTTCTAGACCTGAACTCAGGCCCTCTGGGACAGTCTTGCCTGGCAATCACTTTACCTGATCTATTACCCTGGTGCCTTAGTCTCCCTTTTGCAACAATAATAAATTAATCATTATGAATGAAACAATAATAATTAATCTTAGGTGATAACTGTGAATATTAAACAATAAAAGATATTTTAATATCTTAGCACCATGCCTGACATATGACAACATTTCAGTAAGTGCTTACTCCTGTCAAAAAAAATCTTCACTGACATAGATTAATTGGAATATTATTTATATGCAGAAGAACTTTGTATTAGTCAGGTTCTCTAGAGGAAAAGAATTGACAGAATGAATTGTAGTAAAAAGGGAATTTACTAGATTAGCTCAGGGCAGTCCCACAATAGCAGTCTGCAGGCTGGAGAGTGGAGGAACCAATAGCAGCTCAGTTCAGTCCACATGACTGGATGCCTCAGCAGTCCCAATCCAGCACTGAAGGCCTAAAGGCTTCCTGGGGAGCCAGTGGTCTTCATTCCGGGCTGGAAAGCTGAGGAAACTTCATTCCAATGCTGATGAAGGGATAGATGAGCAGAATAGATGAATGTTCAAATCACAATAAGCACCAGCAGCAAAGCAGGAGGAAAGGGATTTCTTTCCCCTTTGTATAGCCTTGCGGGGGAAGGGAGAGTTTTGCAACTCTTTCCCAGATTTGTTGACTTCCTGAGATTCTGGAATTTCCTTCCTACACTGCCCTCCCAGGAAGGGATGTTTGTTTGTAGCTAACATGACTTCCTGAATCCCCTGAGCCTCCTTTCTCTCTTCAATTCAGAAGAAATCTGCTACACAACACTCAAGGTTACTGTGGATTGTTAACAGGGCAAGTTGACAACAAATTTAACCATCACAAATATAATAATAAATATTTATTATTTTTCATGTAATGAAAGCAAAATAGAATTTATGAGAGACAAAAAGAGCAAAAAGGAAAGCTACAATTCAAAAACCGTGAAATTGGGATAGACTAATACTAAGCAAGAAGAGAGGTATTCTGCTCTTGGGTAGCTGGGTGGGTCCAAAAGGTCAATATTTATTTTTCTTTAATTGGGTAGCTGGGTGGGTCCAAAAGGTCAGTATTTATTTTTCTTTAATTGTATGACTTTTCTAGAAGAACTTTACCATTCTGTTGTGGACTAGGTTTATGCTGCCTGAATGTGTCACATCTATTTGTACCTATTGTTAGGACCTTCAAAAAACTTTTCTACATCTGTGCCACTTCTCTGATCTACAAGGAAATCCCCTTGCTCTACTAGGCTACTTTAAGGCATTCAACACTTTGCTTAATAGCACTCAACTCCTTTGCTCATTATGGATATTTGATTATTTGATATAGGCGGCTTTCTTTTCCCCACCTAGACTGTAAGGGGGTACTCACAAGAGTAATGACATTTTCTGCTTGTCCATTTCGACATGCTCAGCAGCTCACATAGCATGGGACACCATATATTTGAGAAAAAGAAGAAACAAGTGCAGAAGAAAGGAAAGAGGCAAAGCAAGCAGCCAGAAGGCCCAAAGGGGCACCAAAGAGGTAAAAAACATCAGTGATCATTTAGAAATAAGAACTGTCCCCTGGGACAGCATGGGAATTAGGAGGAACATGACACTGTATCTGAGGCTTGGTGTCTGGGCAGAATGGAACATCCCTTCTAGGAATGCATGGGACATGGAAAAACACTTGTCTCCATTTCTCTAGAGCATGTGGTCTCTGAGAGGTCATCCTGAAGGGAGGCCCTTGCTGATGAGGAGGCCCTGGAGGGTGAGAGTCTCAGATCTGGACTCTGGACAGGCAGGCGGGATGAGGTATAAAAGCTGAACGTGAGAGAAGAGGCTGCTGAGCATGGGCTGTGGCTTTTCCTGTTGCTCCTGGGCCAGCAGTTGTATTTGCGCTGGTGAATCGTCTTCCAATGAGTTCAAGTTTGCTCAGTTTAGAAAAACGATGATGCTCAGTTCTTCAAGGAATTTTCTGTGAAACAAAACTGCTAAGATGAATAATTAGAATATTCTGAAGACTATTCAAGACTTTTCTACACATGCGTTTATCCATGTCTGGCTGGCATGCAAATTGGAGCTTACACTCAAAATCACAGAGAATTACACCACAAAATGCACACACAGTAGGAACCCTGAAAGAACCATACAGGCAATGACTACATCCACTTCTTTGCTTAAGGTAGAAAAGCGGGTGAATCATATTTTGACAAAAATCTTTGCAAGTTCCACATTTGTGAGTTTAATGACATAGCTAGCTAGCAATGACAGTGTGGCTGTCATTCTAGAAATAGGACTATAACACTGTACGTTATTTAACTTATTATCATTTAAGGTGAGAACCTTATTTCCATCTTTCTGAAATTAGTGACGTTACATAGTCCCTCTGGCAAGTCCAAGACTACAATTTACTTTTTCTAAGGTTCTCCAAATCAGTGCAGTTTCAGTTTTCCTTTGCCCAGTATATAGCTTGTAACTATTTTAAGAGATTTTTCAGCCAATCAACTTACAGCTTCTGTTAAATTTAAACACACACACACACACACAACACACACACAACACACACAACACACACACACACACACACACACACACACACAGGGCCCTATCTAGTTTTTGCTTCTATATATCTATCAGCCTTTTCAGCTACGTTTTCTCCTTCTGAAGTACATTTTCAACCTCCAGGGAGCCGTGATATCCTCAGCTCATTGATTCTCTTATCTTGCTCATTCCTGTTGCAGACCTGCCCTGACTCCACTATCCTTGCCACACTCCTCTTCAGTTCTCCACCTCACCACGACATGCTTAGCTGGATATTTTGCTGTCACTGGGACATTTACAATAGTGGGGCCCATGAGACCTCAACCTGTCACCACCGGGACTATTGTAAGTGTAGGTAGCCATGACTATTGCCGAAGCTATGGCAACAGTGGTAAGGACAGTCAAGGGACTCCCAATGGGAATATGGGACTGTCACTGAGTGATAGGGGCCAATGTGTTAGCTGCTAAGAAAAGGGCAGCTGAGTCGAGGCCCTCCCTGAGTCTTGTGAACACTCCTGATTTCTGATTTCTTGGGAGTATGTTGCCTTGCTCACTCTTCCCTCTCTCGCTCCCCCTCTTTTTCTTCTTTCTTCCCTTTCCCTCCTCTCCCTTCCCCCTCCCTCTCCCCCCTCCATTAATAAGTTACCATCCATTTGGAGTCTCCCTAGTAGAATTTGTTGGTTTTAAGGCTGGCAGTGTAACTATATCCTATGGTTTGAATGTATAATGTTTCCTACTGGACCATGGGTTTAAACACCTGATCCCTAGCTGGTAGCACAGTTTTGGGAGATTGTAGAGCTTTTAAGAAACCAGGCTTCAAAGCTGAGTGTAGTGTCCTTTAATCCCAGCACTTTGGAGGTTGAGGCATCTCAGTGAGTTCAAGGCCAGTGTAGGATACAAAGTGATTTCCAGGTCGGCTTGGGCTACAGAGTGAGTTCCCAGTCAGCCTGAGCTATGAGATCCTGCCTCAAAAAAATTAAGGAAGGAAGGAAGGAAGGAAGGAAGGAAGGAAGGAAGGAAGGAAGGAAGGAAGGAAGGAAGGGAGGAAGGAAGGGAGGGAGGAAGGGAGGGAGGGAAAGAGGGAGGGAGGGAGGAGGAGAGAGGGAGGGAGGGAGGAGGAGAGAGGGACGGAGGGAGAAACAGAGGGATGGAGGGAAGAGGAATGGAAGCAGGGAAGGAGAAAAGGAGGAAAGGAAGGAAAGGGGTTAGTTGGCAGAAGTACGTCACTAGGGGTAGGCTTTAGAGTTATAGCCCTGCTTCCAGTCAGAACTCTGCCTCCTGATCAGCACCATGTAATAGGGTGCCACCAGCTCCCACTGCCACAAACAGAGCCCCCATTTCCATGCTTTCTCCACTACGATGGACTAGATCCCTTATCTGTGAGCCAAAAATGAACCCTTCCTGCCTTAAGTTACTTTTATTAGGTTTTCTGGTACAGCTAGGTGAGGGAAGTAACTAATGCACCACATATGCAGCAAAATAGTTTCATTTTAACAGGCAGAAACTTTAAAAATTATTTTAGATGCAGCTATTAGCCAAGAGTTTATGTAAACGAAAGACCCAAATTTTACTGGGTTTATATAGTCATGTGTGCAAGCTAGATGTTTTGCTCCATTTAATTCCACACTAAGGCAGGACTATTCCTGCCTCTGCTTTCAGTTGAAGAAAGGTACGTTAGTTTCCACTAGGCTAATCACTGATCTGAAGCAGGCTGTGCAGGCGCTAATGCCCAGAACTGCTCAGCTCCAGGGGCTACATGATAACAGCCAACCAAATATCCATGAAAAGTGTTGACGTTTCTCAGTCCTGGGGCTGTTTGTTCAAATACATACTTCTAAGGCATCTAGGGGCTGGTGGATTCACTGCATTTGAAAAACTCAGGGGGGAATGAGACGTGAAGATGGAAGTTTCCAGACACTGTGCCTCAGCCAAATGCTGGTCGTATTAAGAAAATTTGATTAGATGAAGCTTCTTATGTAGAGAAAATGCTTTCCATCAAGCCTAGCACAAACTGATGTAGTTACTATCTGTAGGGCACAATCATTTTACTTAATAAGCCAACTCTTGAAAAATAGAAAGATAACAATTTTAGTACTTCTGATTGATTTATTTGAATGAGAGATTCTCAGCTATTATTCTGTGTGATTTGATTTTTATATCTCCCAAGAGAGAAACAAGTGAAAACTAAAGCATTTTACATGTCTGGAGTCCTCTACTCTGAAGTTAGGGAAGGTGAAAACAAGGATACATATTCATTCGCTGGATGTCAAGGTCTGCCATGTACATAGGGGTGTGTAGTTCAAATCGTCTTCACCCCTAACTTCAACATAAGTCCACCTCTTCACCTGGAGAGAGTTAAGGAATTCCACTAGCACTGCCTTACAAATGCTCCATGGCTTTCATGTGATCCTAGCACAGGCTCCTGGAATTCATCATGCAAGTCTATTTGTTCCTAAATAAATACCTCGGGAGGCAGAGGTAGGAGTTCAAGGCCAGACGGAAGCTACAGATTGAGTTCCAAGTCAGCCTGGGCTAGAGTGGGACCCCATTGAAAAGATAGACAAGGGGGTCCTAAAAGCCTAGTACTACAGAGAAAAGATATCATCGTGGCTCTTGAACATAAGAGAAATGCACAATCTCAGGCCAATGCAAAGTTTAAGCCATTTTGAGATCCCCTTTCCCATCTATTACATTTGCAAAGGTTAAAAGGTTTCATAAAATCTTGGTAGAGAAACAGGCATTCACACTCATTGGTGTCGGGCATACGAGTTGGAAGAGCCCAAGGGCAACATAGTAATATCATTTAAAATTATAAATGCAAAAAAAAGACAGGGTTTAGTGACAGGCATTTGTGATCCATTGCAAAGGCAGAGACAAGCAGATCTCTAGGACTTTCTAGGCAGCCATTCTAACCCAATTGGCGAGCTACATGCCAGTGACAGACCCTGTCTCAAAAACAAAATGGAAAGGTTTGGCTTGGCTGGAGTGGTGGCTCGGCAGTTAAAGTGCTTGCTTGCAACGCCTAACAGCCTGGGTTCAATTCCCCAGTACCTACATAAAGCCAGATGCACAAAGGGTGTATGCATCTGGAGTTTGCACATAGTGCCAGGAGGCCCTGGCACACCCATATATATTCTCTCTCTTTCTCTCTCTTCCCTCTCTCGCTCCCTCTCCCTCTCCTTGCAAACAAAAAAATAAAATTTCAAAAAATAAAAACAAAATAAGTGAATGGTATATTTGAGGAACAGCACTCTGACCTACACGCACACACCGACATACACACACCCACACACAAACACAGACACATGCACACATATATGTATGTCGGGGGTGGTAGTATAAACACATTTCTCCCTCAAGTAACAATTTTCCTGGGAAGTTGCCCAGTTGGCATATCAGTGCCCTGTGCTCATATCTAGTGGTGTCTGAGGCCTGATGGAGGCTGTACTATTCTCCACACAAACCTCTGAGAGTCTCCATGGGAATCGTGACCATGCCCAGCAGCCATAAAAACAAACAGTAAAGGGCCTCCAGAGGTCTCTGAGCAAGACTTTTCAGAAGTACACCCTATTTTTCCTCACATACTTTTGGAGTGAATTACCGTTGTATGTTCACACTTAACTTCATTTCAGAAATGTAGTCTGGGGGCAGGCAGTCACTTCCCAGTGACAGTTTAGCCACAGACATGTGGAGGTCAGGCAGTGCCCTCTGTTGTCATAACCAAACTTGACCATTGAAAAGGTTATGGTCGGTGTAAAGAAATGTCACGATTATGACATGTGTTTTGCTCAACATTTAGATGCCAGACAGACAGTGCGCTCAGTTCCTGACCGATTGTCCCTCAAAATTAGTTAGACAATTCTGGGTAATGAGGTGGTTAGGAGGGTGCAGCGGTTGTGGCTCTTGGAAAGCCAAGGACAACTACTGTGATGAGCCCTTCCTTCATCTGAAAACGTGAGTTTTTCAAAGCACTTCCTCATTTATTATCTTACGTGAGCTTCACAGTGACACAGTGAAGTAGGAAAGCTAAACCCTTTTGCCATTTTGAGGAGAAGGAAACAGAAATACAAAGAGGTCAAGGGCTTCGTCAAGGTCCCACAGCTAATGAGGACTAGACGAGAGTCCTGCTCTGTGAGCTGCCCCCTCACGGTTTCCAGTGCAGCTCCTGCTCCTGGTACTTTAGCTGGATTTCAGTTGCCCAAGGGGCAATTAAATGGAGACCTTTCCAAGAAATGGCATGTCTTGACTTTTGATCCGTAATGGTGTGTATTTTATTTGAGTGCCACTGAAATTTCTCAGCATTACAGTTGAATTACATTCCAGCCACCTTTTGTTATGACAGCTGAGTGAGAGGAAAGATTTTCAAACAGGAGGTGATATAGGAGCTAAAATCATTTAAACCAGGTAAGACTTTAGAATACATAGCGTATAAGCTGGGTAAGACTTTAGAATACATAGCGTATAAGCAGACACTCAAGGAGAAGATTTCATTCTCTTGGCTAGGTGAACAGAGCATGCTAGCTACCTTTTGGGCCCTGTCCCAGACATGGACACTTCACAGAATTTGCCTAGAGGTTACCATACTGATTGCTGCTCACCACATTCTGAAGCCAGGTGTCTGTTTGCTGATATTGTTGATCACACAGTGGACTTCTAAGGGAATTCTCATCTAGCCAATCTTCTGGTGAAAGTATATGTTCTACAGTGAATAGTCACTAGTCTACCATTAGCCTAGGTTTCAGTGGAAACTCCTTTAGTACTATCTTCTATGTAGTACCAGAGTAAATTAGTCTCTTTCTTCACAGATTTTAGGTGAACTCTCGCCCTGTAGAACATCATTGCAGCAAGACGTTACTAAGACAGAGGTGCCAGTATAAAGCAAGCCTTTTGTGATATTGGATCATGATTTTCAGCAAATATTGGTACAGGTATATAGGGAGAAAAGAGTTAATCTCACCCTAAAGTTCACAACATATTTGTTTTGCTTTTCAAGATAGAGACTCACTCTAGTCCATGCTGACCTAGAACAAAAATTAAATAAAAAAAGGGTCACAGAATTAATCATATAAGACTGAGAGACTTTAAAATGGAGAAAAAAATCCTTGGACTACATAAAAATTTTAGGCTGATCTTAGTAAAGTGAACCTCATTTAAAAAAATCAAAGTTATTGCTATGTGAAAACTTTTATGAACAGGATGTAATGAAATGGTACAAAATGGAAAAAAATTTGAAAAGCAAATACCTGGAATATATGTCTAGCATATTGTAGTAAAATATGTAAATAACTCTCACAACTTAAGAATGAAAAAAGTCCATTTAAAAAACAAACAAGTCATATGAAAAGACATTTCGCTGAAGACACAGAGATGGAAAAGACAGTCACTATCACCAGCCATTCATCAAATACAAGTTACAACCACAAGATGTGATCACACTACCAGAATGGCTAAAATGAAAATTGGTGGCAGCACCAAATATTATTAAGATGCAGTGGGAACAAAATGATATAGCCATTTTGAAAAAAAAATCTAAAAAATTCTTTAAAACTCAAACATTAGAAGGGCATGGTGGTGCACACCTTTAATCCCAGCACTCAAAAGGAGGCAGAGGTAAAAGGATTGTGAATGTTATAATTTTGTAAAATCTTACTACTGTGTGTAGTAGAATTTGGCAAAATATACAACAAATCTTTCTTCATTGTTTCTAATAATTACATGTGAATCTACAATTATCTCAATATTTTTTTTAAAAAAACCTCAACTTAAAGTGTATTTTGCAATCCTCTCCCAACTCAGCTTCTCTCACTAACCTTTAACTTAAAGAAAGACCCTACTGAGCAAGTGGAGAGGGATATTTTATGATTCTTTAAAATGGGACCCTCCTTTGTTCTCACATCTCCTCCTGGGTTCTGTATTACATTTCATACAGCATATTTCAACTAACAATTTAAGTCCTTCTGGACAGATTCAGGTGCTTCCACTGTTTCAGCACCAAAGATAACCCTTAAAGTAGGCATGTCCTCTCCATCACCAGCATCCATACATCAAAGTTACCTTTGTCTACAGAAATCCTTCAAAGACAAAAACAGAAAGCCACAAGGAATGATAGCAGATAGGCCTGTTCCAAATCTTATTTTAATTATTAAAACGTAAAGGATCACAAAGAATAAGCCAACAGTCTACCCTTCAAAAAGGTGGATATTTTGCATACCTCACTTCCATTTGAGCCCAGAAAACATGCCAATCATAAAATAGCCTAGAACATGGTACATGAAGATGCTCCTAGGCTTTTGGATGGATTTCTCAGCCCTCACCAGTCCCAACTAAAGAGAAGGCAAAGAATATTTATAGCTCTCAGGACCCCAAAGCCCTGACCTATCATCCTATGTGATATATTCATGGTGAATTGATAGAACTCTATGTGAACTTCTTTGGCACAGGGATGAATAATAGGCTAGGAATGAGGAAGATGAGAGGCTTCAGCCTGAAGTGGTTACAAATGAAGTCTTGGTAGCTTCAACTTTTTCTCCAGTAGCTAAGATATGAGTACCACCAGATAAAGCACAACAGGTAACATTGTGCTATCTTGATTATTTCAACCACTGGTAGTGAGTCAAGAACCAAAACCCTTGAAAAATATATCATAAATCTGTTCTCTTGGAGACATCACCCCCAATAACAACACACAAACAAACAAAAAAAAATCAGTTCTCTTTAGTTTAAGGGCCCTGGACTAGCTAGCCAGGGGTCAGGACTGAGATAAGTATATTTGCCTTAAACTATAAGGAACGGGAAAGTCAGAAAGTCTGGGGAGCAAAGAGATTAAGATATAGTTTCCTACCACCATTGTGCCCAGGGAAGCATTACAGATGGGATATACTATCAGACCAGGGATAAGAATGCAGGCAGGAAAAACATGGAATGATTTAAACCCACACAATACACCTGTACACCCTACTCTGACTGAGGAGTACCTGTTGTCATGCTATCCTTTAAAAACTACAACCATGATCCACAGGATGGCTCACTGGGAGTTCTTAGAAGCCACTAAGTCCACAGAGACCACAAAGACAAAGAAGGTTTCAACATTTTGTCTTCAAGTCAGGGGCCTCTTCTTAGGAATCCATGATCAGGTATGGGTGAGGGAGACAATTCCTAGGAAGTTACATGGAAATGGGAATTATAGTGACTACTTTATTGTAAGGGCAAAGAAACCAGACAAAGATGAGCTCTGAGTGGAGAAGCTTAGGGAATTAGTATGAAAGCCTGGTAGTGGGTAAAATGCTCAGCCAGTCAGGGTGAAAGGCAGGCTGCAGGGACTTGTCAAAGTTTTGTTTGTTTGTTTGTTTGTTTGTTTGTTTTCCTTCACTGTAGAAACAACAAGAGGCAGTGGAAGGAAACAGCATTGGATAGCCATGCTTCTCTCACTATATCATGAGACAGTTAAATATCTTCAGAGCAACCATGAGCAATTTGAGTATTTCTATTCCCTGCAGATATAGATTGAATTGATTGCAGAAAAGATATTCCCCAAAGACAAGAAAGCTCATCAGAGGGAATTTCAAAGAAATGATATTGGGCACTCATGAGAAAAATACTAGTAACCTCATTGTTCCTTTTGGGCAGGTTTGATTCTCCAAGGCTATCACCCTGTGCAATGAAGAAACTCATGACTATCGCCATGGGACTTGAGGCTGAGTACCAGATAGCACAACTAAAATGAATCAAGCACACAGTCACCAGGCAAGGAAATGTAAAGGAGTGAGGATTACCAATATAAAACTGGACTAGGAAGAAAAGGTTCATAGAAGCAACCTGGGTTAGGGTTAAGTTGTTGCTGATGAGGTTAAAGTCATGGCATTATCTAATGAAAGCAAGCAAATACATTATCAATGTGAAACCTTGACAAAGTTACTGCTGAAGTACTAAAGAAGTACTAAAGAAGGTTTGTCTTAGCATCTTCACACATCAACTCCTGAGACAATGGTGGCTCCCTAACTATGGACTGGATTCTATCCATACTTCCTGCTCCCCAGTACATCACCCACTCTAGTCAAGCATGTGTGAGTAAAGAATGCAAACGGATATATTGTTTGATAGTTTTTTCCATATAAAAGCGCTGTGTTAAAATAAGACCATTCAAGACTTCCAAAGCCTTGTAAAATAGGTAAGGTTGGCCACCGAATCCTGGAAGAGTTGACTAGAACAAAAGATAGAGGAGTATTGGTCAGAGATAGAAGCTAAAGAGTACACCAAGATGAAATCATGCAAATTCTTTGTAATGCCAAAAACATACGTCATGAGATTTAAAAAAAGATTCATGGTGAAAGTGTCCACAGTTGGGCAATTTTGAAACTGTTGGATCAAACTAAGGTGTATTTCTTTATGCAAGATTGCTGAAAGTCATTGATTTGTGACTATGAATGATGAGTCTTAGGTGGGGGGAAGCAACTGTAGTATAGTTGTATGTTAATTCCCTATTTTTATTTGACCTTTGAACATTTTTTAACACTGAACATTGTCAAGGACTATTGTTTTTTATAACTCACATTGGGAGGTATCTTATCAAGGAAAGCTGATGAAAATTTGAAGGGTCCAGGATAATAATATTTATTAAAGGCACCATGTGATCCTTGTAAGATCAGATCAGATTGAAGCTTAGCCACAATTTGGTGGGTTGTCTCTCACCAAAATGAAGTCCCAGTCAGTCACTAACTTGAAGATAAATAAAATTAGAACAAAATTAGAACATTCAGGTAAAAGAAGAATGTGATCCTCAAAGAAACTTTCTGGACTCAGTAATGGCAATTATAAGGTCAGAGCAGGTTGACATGCAGGCTAGGAAGACAGGAAGACAGGATGATAGTTAGGATTTTAGACATGGAGGGTTGTACATTTATGTGCTCTGGAGATGGTAGACATGATGGCAGCCATTGGTTACATAAATAATATGCTACCAGTCCTTCTTAACATGGCAGCTCTATTTGTAGAGTAATAGACACTAACTTTGAAGTTATGAAAAGTAGGTTTTCAGTCAGCCAGAGGCCAGCTAGAACATAAACAGCATAAACAGCCTAAGCCAATCACATGCACTGTTTCATAATTCCACATTGAAGGAAATCAGGTCATACCAATGTGAAAGTATTTACATGCAAAGAACTGGTGAGCCTACAAAGGAGGGCCTTCTCCCCTCTCTTCCTCACCCTGATCTGCATACGCTCACACCCAAAAGCATACTCATTGATAAGTGGTTACCAGCACATCACTAGCCATGGCTCAAGTTTGTAGCAATTAATGTATCTGGTCTTATCTTTAAAGTTAAATGAAGCACATTAGTAATTTCCATCCTTTTACAGTATAATGACCCATATTTAAATTGGAGAAAGGTTTAAGATGATTGATAGATAGATGATAAATATCTTAATGTATATTAAAGTTTGCATGTATTTCTTAATACACATTAAAGTTTACATTTTATTAGTACTTGTTTGCTGAGAAAAAAATCCATAAGGGAAAATAGCTTTTACAAATTAGATATCTTTTAACATGTTTATTAACCACAACAGAATCAACAGATTTGACAAACACTAAAAATAATGGAGACAAATAATATTTGCTAATAGAAACACAGAATTGAGAGTAACTGAAATAATTGCTTATCTCACTGACCCTTTGGGATCATGACTCTTGGTTTGGGAATCATCATAATCCTTAATGAATACCTAAAACACTGTCACAGTCAGCAGCACACTGCTGGGATGAATCTCCAAACCAGGCACAGTTTGTGGGATAAAAGGATTTATTTGAAACGACAGATCCAGGAAAAGTTACATAATAGTGAAAGAGGCTGCCCCCTCTTTCACAGTTCCAAGCCAAGAGAGAAACCCACCATCAACACCACACACAGAGAACAGCAAACAGGCTGGGACCAAAAAGAGAATTCCCTCTCCTTTATGTAGCCTTAGGGTGGGGTCGCGCAACTCTTTCCCAGACTTGTTTACTCCTTGAGTCTCTGGAATTATCTTCCTGCACTGTCTTCCCAGGAAGGGATATTCATTTCTAGCTTCCCGGAACTTCCTTACATCCTGCCCCTGCTGAGAGAGCTGCCTTCCTGTGAACATCCTCAGAAAACAACCCAAGATAATTAAAAAGATCATGTTGACAACAAAACCTAACAGTCACAGGCAGCATTTAGAATAACTGAAATAATTGTTTATCTCACTGACCCTTTGGGGTCATGACTCTTCATTTGGGACTCATCAGAGTCCTTTATGAGTCCCTAAAATGGACCAAGCTGAAACTCTAGGGAGATTGTAGTAATTCAGTTCAGTTCCCAGCCTCCATCCAAGAGCAAGCTAATAGAAATCTCTAGTTTGAAAGCAACTGACTAAGCCAATCTCCCTACTGGTCCTATTCATGTGCCTCGCTCCTGCTTTTGCTTCAGGAAGCAACCTTTTTCATGGTACACATATTTTTTAGAAAGGTGTTCCTCCTCATAGCTGGTTATAATGGTCTTGTAATTTATCATCTAAATGATACACTTTGACTCTGAAGAAAGATACTACTAAACACTTGCCAAATTACACTGGAATGATAAGTAATAAATAAACTGTGATGCCTCAGGCAAACTTCAGTGGTTAAATCAGCTTTCCAACATGTGGCAGAAACTTGAAGTAACAACTAATAAGGAGGAAAGATTTATTTTGACTCCTAATTTCAGCCCACAGTCAATTGGCCTTATGCTTTGAAGCTTGTGGCAATGCAGTACGTATGTCATAGTGTGGGACCCTGCTAAGAGGCACGGAGGATATAAGGTTAAAGGAAGTTGAGGCCAGCCTGAAACCCTGATAATCTCTGAGTTTATCTGAGTTTATCTGAGACCAGTAGGAGTTTCGCCATCAAAAGCCTCTTATCCTAAAACTCCAGTCCCCCTGGCAGGCCACAGCAAACCCTGAGATAGACAGACAATTCAAGGCCTAAACTCATCCTAGCTGTAATAACAAGCCTGGACAATAAAAGTCTAAAGGTTACAGTTCCTCTGTAGCCACCACCATCCAGTGCAGGTCTAGAGTCACATAGAAAGCCCCCTCAACTTATCTATACAAACTAGGCATCCACAGGTTACTGGCAGTTGCCAATTGCTTCATGAGACATCCACACACTACCCTGCCCCTACCAATCCCCTTGCTGCCTATGCCCCTACCTCTGCCTTTTCCTCTGTATTAACAACCTTTATCTGTACAATAAATGAGAGGTGTGCACTGCAACATTCTCCTGAGTGGCTATGCCCATAGATTTACTGCTGTCCCAAGACTCTGCCCACCCAGCTCCGTGGATGAAATGGGGTGTTAGTGTACAATGACCCCCCCCAAGTAATCCATGAACCACATCATAGTAGGAGAACATGGCAGGGGACATCCACTTGTTACCCCATGGCAGCCAGAAAGCAAGGAGCTGAGGTTTCAATATCCCATCAATGATACACCTCCAGTGACTAAACTAACTTCCTCCAAGCAGGCCTCCCCAACCCAAAGATTACGCCAACTCCCAATAGCACAATGGCCTGGAAAGTTAGCCTTTACCCACAGGGGTCTTCAGGGAGCAGTTCACATCCAAACTGTAGCATATTGTCATTCTATTTGTAACCAATTTATAAAAGTCTGTCTCATAAAAACCTCTTACTTGCCTTCATTCTTCTTTTCAGAGCCATAACCATCAGTGTAATTTCATTTGATGGCTTTTTAAATTCCAAGACAGCAATTCTGATATCTATCCTTTATAAAATCCAAAATAAATGTAGTTAAAAAGGGATGATGGAAGTTGGGGACAGAAAGGGGGGAAATGGTGGCACCATCACAAGATATGCTCATACAATGTATCTAATTATCGATAATATTGATTTTTTTAAAAAAGGATGGTGGGTCCAGACTCAACCAGCTGTCTTCTCCTTATCCCTTGAGTGGTGCCTAAGACACCTCCAATAACATCTTCACTGACAAGGTGAACATCACAAGACAACCTTTCCAATGCAAAGTTAAGCTTTAGAGTTCTTGAATGGCTTCATTTTGAATATAAAAATAGAAGAGCAAGGACAATAAGCTTGCAATTAACTGTTATTAAAGTGTGTTTTCACTTTAAGAGTACATTAAGTTTACACAAAAAATTATATTGTAAAACATAAGAGCAATCAAGATAACCAATATCCAAGCCACCACTAACAAATTAGAGAATGTCAGCACTGTCTTGAAATGCTTCTACTTCTTCCCCCTTTCCCATCTGCTTTCTCTCTCCCTACTTCCATCTCCAAAGGTAGTCAATAATTGGAATTTCAGTGCATTATCCCCCTGAGAACTGAATGGGATGTCTTTAGGCAAGGCTGGGAAACTTGGGTGAAAGAAGACTCCATTGACAGTGAGAAAACAGGTTTCTTTCTTGCATGATCTACAAATGGCTGGCAAGTCCCAATGACTGTTTTCCCAGAGTCAATGGTTAAAGCCTCCCAATGTGGCTAGCTCCCCAGCTGGTTTCATATGGCTAATGCAGAAATGCCAATTCCATACAGCTCTAAAGAACCAGGGTTTGGAATGAGTACACCTAGCACAGAAACCTTCTCAAGCCAATGATTATCACAGTGTTTTATGGCCAGAAACTGAATGCAGCATTCTTCTCAAAGAAAAAAAAATGTGCCTATTCAAATGAAAAAAAAAATCTAATTGAAGCCATATTAAGAAACCAAATGAGAGGGGAGCTCAGATATTTTTAGTTTGGTCCCTAAGGTTACTAAATCAGGAGGTATTGTTGTGAGATTATATGTTTTGCCTTACAAAGTCCTTACCTATTTATTGCTTAAACCTCATGAGAGAAAAAGACAAATGATGGGAATAATTATTTTATGAATGAGTCAGTAGGCTATTGGACAGTATCCATGGAGAATAGTGTTAGAGCTATGTAATAAGAAAATGATTATAAGAAAGAGCTAGTGAGCGTAAAAGACATTGGAAAAGGGAATGATCAAACCCAGCATAGGAGTACAAACTTGTAATCCTTGTAGTTAAAAAGACCAGTGAATCAGAAATTCAAGGCCAGCCTGGGCTACAGAGGCACACCCTGTCTCAAAATAAATAAATAAATAAATAAAGAGGAGGTTTGATGAAATCTATTTGGCTGCCATCAAAAATATCTTTGCAGAGGCAGCAACATTTGAGCTAACCATGAAGTGAAAGCAGAATGAGTAAATGGAGAGCAGAGGTATATTTATATTAACAATGAAACACCAGCATTAATGGATTTCCATGAGCTGCGCTAAGCACATAACGTGCAATAACCACAATACTCTTTCCAACACCCTTGTATGTTAATTATGCGACTTTGCAGTTGAAGAAACTAAGACTTTGAGTCATTAAGTAACTTGTCCAAGGATACACAAGATAGTAGCAGTTATGATGTTTGACTGAATGGCCAGCAGGATGCTACCTTTCCTAAGTGAACACACCATAAAATGAGGCTGCACTGCCCAGGTGAGAACACCATGAAATGAGGCTGCATTGCCCAGGTGTGAACACCTTGAAATGACACTGCATTGCCCAGGTGTGAACACCTTGAAATGACACTGCATTGCCCAGGTGTGAACACCTTGAAATGACACTGCATTGCCCAGGTGTGAACACCATGAGGGAAGCCCAGGCATGGAGAGGAAAGAATCAATGAGGGTGGGCTGTACTGAAGGGGCAATAGGCTCTAGATGTTCTGTTGAGTCATTTCTCAGCTGGAAGCCATGTGTATCTGCTCTGTCTCTTGTTCTTCACACAGTCAAATAGTTGATAAGTATTATTTATTAGGCTTAATTGTCAACAAAATCCATAGTGTGAGACAAAATGATATGATTGGGACTCTTTCACTATACTTTATAGATTGGTTAATATTTTGAAGCTTAACAGAGCAGGACCTGCCTTTCTGAGGGAATATTCTAAATCTATCAGTACATGTTGGGAAAACAAATCATAATGCAATAAAAAATTTTAAGAGTGGTGCAGTCATTTTTTCAGTTATTCCTTCAACAAACATTTCTAGTTGACCACTTTATATTGGTCTTCTTGCAGTAGAACTGAAGATTCAAGAGTCAGAACAAAAGGACATATGCTTACAGTGTGTTTTATACCAAAATGAAATTCAGGTGGACATCTGTATCATGCATTAAGCAATGAACATTTATAAAGCCCCCACTGTGTGCTGGACTAAAGATTCATAGACCTGTACTCAAGGTCCACCAAGGGTGCATACACTAGTGAGAAAATAATTGTAACAGTGCAGTGAGTGGGTAACGGCTATAGGACTGCTGCAAACTAAAACAAGATATGTACCCAGGAGGACATAGCATCCTAATCTGGTCCATGTCTATTGAGTTTACTCAAAATAGGTTTAATAGTTTTCTGCCTACTTAATTAAAAAGTTCATCTCCCAGTACTCCAAGGACCGGTTCTTCATTTAGTGACCTCTTGAAGAGCTGTGAAGCCCTAGGATCTGATTATGTTCTTCCCTAGCCACTGAGAAATCGGGCCATCCTCCTCTACAGACAAGCAAATGGCACATGAATTACAGAACGCCACTCAGAGAGCTTAGAATGGTGGAGCAGACCAGGTAATGGTCGTTAAAGGTTAATGTTTTTTGGTATGACATCTAAAGAGAAATCATTCACTTAGTCCCAAGTAGGTCAGTATCCCAAAATCATATTGTTAAGGAAATATCTATAAGCTTTCACCTAACTGCTAAACTCCAGAATGCCAATAGTAGTTCACTGAATGTCAGATTTTATTAAACACAAAATGTAAATTCAAACACTAATGCTCTAGCAGTTTGATAGAAGTGTAAAATTAATTCAGAACGTTCAATTGGTAGTTTCAAACCAAAGCTCAGTGATCAAAGATCAGAAGGATTATACTGACAAGAATAACTTTCCATTAAAATTACTCAGAGAATATGATCTCAGGACTTAACTTACTAGCTTGTGTGACATTATACCAATCATTCTTTCTGGGCCAAATTTCTCATCTGTGAAATAATGGAGTTGGACTAAAGGCTCCATCTTTATTCTCAGTCATTTAGCAATGCTAGAGACATAGTGACTTAGAATTCCAAGCATAGCAATTTAGAATTTAGCCTAGGAATAATTACCTTAAATAATACCATCAGTGGATTTGTATTTCAAAGCTCCCTGGGGAGTGGTGAAGGCTCCTGAGGCACAACCCAGTCTCAAAGAAAAGGAGCTAAAACTGTGGTAATGTCTAGATGGAGAGGGGAGGCCAGAGGCACACACGAAAAAGCTGTATTTGTTCTCATTGAAGCCTCATCTTTTTTTTTAATTTATTAAGCAGAGAGATACAGAGATACAGAGAGAGAGAGAGAGAGAGAGAGAGAGAGAGAGAGATCACACCAGGGCCACCACCTTGTGGGTCTGGCTTATGTGGGTCCTGGGGAATTGAACCAGGAGCCTTAGGCACTGGAGGCAAGTGCCTTAACCACTAAGCCATTTCTCCAGCCCCAAGCCTCATCTTTTTGAAATAGCAAATGTGAATCCAGAATGTAGTAGTACAATGATCACGTCTCATACTACCACCACAAGTCAAATAAGTAGATAACATACATTTTAAATTAAGTTTTTATTACCTCTTACCTGTATTTACATTAACTGATCCCAGTTGTATCAAATGTTTTAATGTATGTAATGTAGTGAGTTCATTGAACACAAACCAGGGACAAAGGGAAATCTATTGCTTCATTTTGTCACACTAAGTGCTGTCACAATTTGGATAGTACTACCCTTCTCAATTATTCCCTATATTAGTAACTTCTATCACTATTGTCAGCAAAATGTCTTCCTCCTCAAGGAAAGGTTTGTTAAGCTCAGGATTTCACTGGGTTCCATCCTTCATGGCCAGGATGGCATAGCAGAGTAGCTCAAGTGAACCACAGAGTGACAATGAAAAGAGAAAAGGGATGTCAGCCCTCAGCTCAATTTCTCTTTTCCCTTTTTATTTCACCCACATTCAGGATGGGTCTTTCTGCCTCAGTTAATCCTTTCTGGGAATGTCATGTAGACAGGACAGATGTGGGACTCAATCCCTTAGGTTATGGTAAATCTAATCAGGTTGACTATGAAGGCTAACCATCACGTTCTCCAAAGTCTTCCATTATCTCCTCACACCACCCTCCCAACATGTATTTGGATTCCTCTGCTCTACAGTTTCTCTTATCCAGTGCAGCAGACACCCTGCATGCAAGGCATTGACTCTTACCTGAGCACTTCCAGATCTTCTCCATCTTTACTGCGCTGATTTGTGACTTCACCCTCCTGACAGATCATAGACATGTCATTACATAAGGCAGGAAACTTCCCTCTGACTCCCTTCCATTAAAGAGTTGGAATAGCCATCTTTAACCTTGTGGATGGAAAAACAGATGATGCAAGTGTGCAGGGAGAAAGAATGAAATAGACAAAGGTAGAAGGGAAATTCTCTAGATTCCAAACTGCTTCCTGTTGTAGTCAGCTCCACTGCTGCAAGGATGAATACCCAACCAGACACAGTTTATGGGAGAAGCAAGCTTAGTTCAAGCTTACAGATCACAGGGAAGTTCCATCAATGGTTATAGAAGAACCTCAGAGTTCAAACTGCACTCTCCACACCTTTGGGCTGGAATTCTGATCTGGCCCAGGGACATGACCCTCACCACCACCACCACCATAGCAGAAATCTTCCTGCTAGGGGCTGAAGTTGCAAAGTCAATTTAAATAAAACACCTGAGTTTATGAGGCCACAAATTTACACTATCATTTTCAAACTACCACACTTGCCAATCCTGATCCTAATTCCTTCCTGGATGCTTGGTTCTTTTTGGCTATAAATATCCTAAAACACCCCTTTTCTGTAGCATAACCCTTAATTGACCTGCACCCCTGTCTGCGCCTTTGCCCTATCCATCACCCTGTCCCAAGTTGGTGCACATAAAATAATTTTCTCTAGAAATCCCTCTCTGATTCCACCAAATGCAGAGCCACCTGGTCTCTTCATCCTATGAGCTCCTGCGCTACTGCACACATATATACTTCCTAAGACAAATCTGCCTTAGATCACACTTTCATTACCATGTGTTGTGCTTTTTATGATAGATTTGAATCTGGGGAAAAAGGGTCCATGCCTTATTGATTATTATAATCTCTATGTAACAAGCACAGGGAAAGTGGTCAGCTGTCGATCTTTATTTGTTAACAGAATGGGTGGACCAATGAGCACCTTTTACTCATTCTCTATTATACAAATCCCTAAATCTCCCTCCTCTGGACTGGTATTATAGAAGTGATTAGATCAGGCAGTATTGTCAGTTAATGTGAGCAGTGTAGATAGAAAAATAGGATCATTGTGGCCCTACTTCTGGGCCAGAGTGGTGCCATTTAGTTGTCAATATTGATCACATTTAATCAGAAACTTGCCAGATCTCTGATCAGTGCTGTGTGGGCATCACCCAGATGACAAGCTGTTCCAAGCATCTGCAGTCTTTATGTAGTAAACATGCTTTCATTTGAGAGAAAAAAAAAATTTGCCTATTTCTAAGTAGGATCAAAGCCTTGTAGAATTTTATATCTTTTCCCTATGCAAATATTTTTCAATGATTATGATGAGGGAACTGGTAATGGATAGTTCTTAGTGTTATTCAAATCATGTTAATTTATTTTAATTCACATCATGTGAATGAGGACTTACAGAGTGGATTTAGAGTTGGGTGATAAATCAATCTGAGCATTTAAGAAATAGTCTCCTCTGGAACAGAGCAGTTATTTGAGAGCATTGTGACATTCTGGGGAGGGTTATTAACCTGTCAGGTACCTATGTCTCTTTCAAGTCTCCCTTTGGTCTTTCATGACCCTATCAGAGCCCTTTCCAGATGCAAGCATAGCTATAATCACAGTTTTATGCCATACACTCGGTTTCTCACAGGGTAGGTGACACTTGTGTGTGATTTGCTATTTGAGCTGTCTATATTTATGGTGATCCACCCTCAGCTCTGTAAAGAAAACATCTGTCATTCTGTAGCACAGGTGGAAGGCCAGAGTGAGAAGAGTACAGCTGCTCATTTCACCAGTAGTCAGTGTTTGAAATGGTCACTCAATAGTAACCACCCATGTCACACTCATGATGATATTAGGAAAGAAAACTCAAGTGCCCATCAGCCAATGAATCAAAAATAAACCACAGATTAAGACTCTTTGTATCTATGGCATTCTCCTATCTGTGATTATTGACTCAGAATGCTTAAAATATGAACCTTGCAAAACTTCATCTGTGTCTGAGACACACTGGAAAGGCATGATTCACATTCTCTCACACAGAACATTGACCGAGACATCATCTAACATTTGAAAGTCACATTTTATCTGAAAGAAATAGGATTCATAATATTAAGGGAGAAAATTATGAAAGGAATATTCTTCCTTGCTAAATTTCTTTTAGAAAACAAAGGATACAAAAAAATTTAAATAATCATTTACACTGCTGTCCTGAAACAGTCAAGTTTTATACTATTTCAATGATTTTAGTATATATTTATAGTAAGTGTGATTAAATTTTAAATTTAAAATAGTACTATACTATTTCACTGTTTTCATAATACGCTTTCTTTTATTTCACTTAACAATACAGAACAGTTATATAACTGGCCCAGAGTTTAGCTAATTCTTCTTTAAAGGGACAAATAATAAATCTTGTAGGCTTTGTGAGATACAGGCTTTGTTACAACCTAACTCTGCTTTAACAGGAAATACTCATAGACAATATGTAAACAAATGGACCTGGCTGTGTTCTAATGACCTTTTTTTAATTAAAAATAAAAAACAAGTGCTAGACCTAAAGATTCAAGATAGTAAAAATAATAATGCTCCCTACTATCATTCCACAGCAAAAAAAATCTTGCTGATACAGATGAGGTTATTTTAAAATTTATATGGAAATGCAAAGGAGCTTGAAGAGCTAACAGTTTGCACAGAGAAGATCGAAGTGGAAAGAATCACAGTACCACTTGAAGACATATTTCAAACTCCAGTAACCAACACCATGGGGTATAGATGGAAGGCTAGACACATTGATCAAAGGACATGCATAAAGAACTGAGAAATAAATCCACACAAATATATGCAACTGATTTTTCATAAGGAAGCCCAGGCAATTTGAAGGGAAATAATAGCCTGTTGGTCAAATGATACTGGAGTATTAGACATCCATAGGATGGCTAAATCTTAATATCATGCAAAAATTAACTCAAAATGGATTTCAAATTTAAAAGGAAACCAGAAAACTGTAAAACTTTTAGGAAAAAAAATCCTTGCAACCCACGGCTACTAAAGATTTCTTAGATATAACAACAAAAACACAAAAAATCCTTGCAACCCACGGCTACTAAAGATTTCTTAGATATAACAACAAAAACACAATGACAACAAAATTGATTAATTTGACTTTAAATACTATTACTCTGTGAAACATGCTACTAAAAGGATGAAAAGACAGATTGGGAGAAAATATTTCTCAATTGTGTATCAGATGAAGTCACATGATTTGATATGACTATAAATTTATTCAAAGAGCTAAACCCAAAACAGATATAACAGGGCCAGATGCTCTTAAAAATGTAACGAAGGTGTTGGAGAGATATCTCAGTGGTTAAGGTGATTGCCAGCAAAGCCTAACAACCAGGGTTGGATTCCCCTGTACCCACATAAAGCCAGATGCACAAGGAAGCAAATGCATCTGGAGTTCCTTTGTAGCTGGTAGAGGCCCATTCTCTCTGTCTCTCTTCTCTCTATCTCTCTCTGCTTGCAAATAAATAATTTTTTAATGTAGTACAACTAGATCTTGGTAAGGGATTATAAGATGGTAACACCTCTCAGTGTTTTCTTGAAACAGTAGGTATACACTTAATGTCCAGTTAGCAACTATATTCCTAGATATGTATCACAGAGAAGTCCCACAAAAAAACAACACACAAATGTTCATAGAAGATTTATTTTTTCAGTACCAGTGACTGAACCCAAGGCCTTGCCCATGCTAAGCAAGCAGTCTACCACTAAGCTACATCCTATATCTCCAGTCCTATAGTAGATTTTTTTATAATAACCAAAACATGTAAGCCATTCTCCAGCCCTCATCTATTATTATGTCTTTAGAATATGCAAAGTCAGTGTCAAATACTTTCATATTCTCAGACTTCTGACAATATTGCCAAATTTTCTCCTAAAATGTTATACTAATTTACATTACTTTCAGTGGTGTATGAAAAACTCCTTCCACATTCATAAAAATCTTTGCATACTTATCAAAAAAGAATATCTCACTAGGACTTTTCTTTGTTTAAAATATACTCTCCCATTTTTTCTTTTTTTTCTTTTCTTGATGGCCCTTTCCGCCTCCCAACCATCTTACTTTAGTAGCGCTATTGATGATCACTGGGGGAATTGGGGCCTCTGCCTCTTTGGGGGAGCTGTGCCCCAAGTTCATTTCTACATGCCTCGAGGGTCTCACAATTTTCCGCCTCCTCTTGCACAACAGTTCACCAGTGTTTGATGCTGTTTTCCTGGGTGTTGGTGTGTGGCTGCACTAAATGTGGTAGAGGTACACCACAAGCAAGTACTTTGTGATCAGCTGGCTGTCTTTTCTCATGTTGATGGATCTTGAATCTCCCCAGTATTGCCTGCCATCTGTATGATAAAAGAGATTCTCTGACCAAGGGTAAGAGAAGCTTTGACAAAAGGGAATATGCATAGGAGCTTGAGAGACATAAAAGGGATACAAATTGAGAAGGAAGAAGTGAAACTATCTGTTTTCCCAGAAGACATGATCCTATACATAACAGACCAGAAATATTATCAGTAAACACCTGAAGGCGATAAACTCCTTCAACAAAGTGGCAGGATACAAAGTTAACACACAAAAAATCAGTAGCCTTCCTGTATTCAAATGACATGCATACAGAAAAAGCAGTCAGCAAAACAGTCCCATTTTCAATAGCCACAAATAAAATCAAATAACTTAGAATAACACTAAACAAGGAGGTGAAAGACTTGCATAATAAAAACATAAAAACTCTCAAGAAGGAAATCAAGGATGACATGAAAAGATGGAAAGATCTCCCATGCCCCTAGATAGGAAGAATTAATATCATGAAAATGGCAATACTTCAAAAAGCTATATACAGATTCAATGCAATACCAATAAAAATACCAGCTTCAGTCTTTGTGGATATAGAAAAAATAATCTTCAAATTTATTTGGAATGGCAAAAGGCCTCAGAAATCCAAAGCCATCCTTAGTAAAAGAAGCACATCAGGTGGTATCACCATACATGACCTAAAGATATACTACAATGCCATCATAACAAAAACAGCATGGTACTGGCACAAAAAATAGGCAGATAGACCAATGGAACAGAATTGAAGACACTACCCTAAGCTCAACCAACAATAGCTATTTCATATTCAACAAAGATGTCAACAGTATTAATGGGTGTACAGATAGTATCTTTAACATATGATGCTGGAAAAATTGGATAAATACTTGCAAGAAAATGAAACTAGACCCTCTCCTCTCACCATGCACAAAAATCAACTCCAAATGGATCAAAGACCTCAACATAAGACCTAAAACTCTGAAAACCCTGGAAGAAAAAAATTGGGGGAACTCTCTATAAGATAGGAATAGGGGAAAACTTCCTGAACAAACCTCCAATAGCCCAGGAAGTGCAACAATCACTTAACCAATGGGATCTCATCAAGCTAAAAAGCATACCATACTCAAAGCCAATAGAGTACCATCAAACTGGGAGTTAATCTTTGCCAGCTATAATACAGATAGAGGTCTAATATCTAGAACATAAAAAGAGCTCAAAATATTGAATAAAAATCTATTAAACATCCTTCTCACAAAATGGGGAACCAAACTCAACAGGGAATTCACAGAGGAAGAAAAACAAATGGCCAACTCCCATTTGAGAAAATGTTCAATGTCAATCATCAGAGAAATACAAATCAAAACAATGAGATTCTAACTCCAGTCAGAATGGCAATCATTAAAAAAATCTACTAACAATAGATGCTGGCAAGGTTGTTGAGAAAAGGGACCCTCATTCACTGCTGGTGGGACTTCAAACTTGTATAACCACCATGGAAAGCAGTGTGGAGGCTCCTGAACAAAATGGATATATAGCTACTGAAGGACCCAGCTATCCCACTGCTGGGCATCTACCCCCAAGTTTTCTCTCCGAAGTACAGAGACATTTGCTCAACCTTGTTATAGTAACTCAATGTATAATAGTAAGGAATTGGAATCAACCCAAATGACCATCACTGGATGAATGGATTTCAAAGTTGTGGTATGTATACACTATGGAATTCTATACAGCTGAAAGAAAAAACTGACATAGTGAAATTTAAAGAAAAATGGTTGGACTTGGAGCAAATCATTCTTAGTGACCATATACAAGATCAGAAAGCCAAATGCCACAGATTTTCCCTCATATGTGGTTCCTAACCATGTTAAACAGGAACAATAAGAAAATCCATCAGTGAATGGAGAGTTTGTAAAAGGGAATGGAATGAATTGTGGGAGGGGAGATAAGAGTGTGGGAGAGTGTGAGGGAGGGGGGATTCATACAGTAAACTAAACTAATAATGAATTGACACCATAAAACACTAGCATTTATACAGTAAGCTCCTGAGGAAGCTGAGGACACCACCTGGTACGAGGGGCAATGAGAGAATGGGAGGAAGTCTAACATCCAGAATAATTGCTCAAGCCTGCATCTCCCTGTCCCATTTACTGGTTCCTTCACACACTGAGCTATTGATCAAAGAGACCCACAAGGTCCCCAAAATGTGACAGACTTCTATCAAAGCTTTTGAGTACCTGCCCAAGGTCTAAGGTAAGACCCTATTGCTGAAGAAATCACAAAATGATCATCAAGCAACACCAAGAGATCCTGATAGATCCAGAATGGTAACCAGCTCCCAGATGGTAGCATGTGTAGCATTGGAAGGTGTTGCATGAGCTTCCAGGGGAAATTGTTCAATGATCCTGGCAAGAGACAAACCACACCTAGCCTTTACACAGGGCCCAAATGAAACCTATGAGAAAGAGAGGAGACAAACAGGAGACCAATCACCACAGCAAGTCTGATAACCTAAGAAAGGTCAATGGAGACAGACACCAACAATACCCATCAAAACCCTAGGTAAAAATCCAGAGATACTTAAGATCTTAACAATAAGGCAGACCCAAAACTCAACCACTTTGACTCAAGGAATTCAGCGGAAGAGGGGGTAGAAAGGATGTAAGAGCCATGGTTGGGGAGAATATCCAGAGACATTGCTCCCCTCAGCAACAATACACAAGGGACGGGGGGGGGGGGGAAGTAGCTACTTCTGGTGCAGTTCACAACCCCTCAACCTATGGACAGATCCAGTATGCACGCCAAGGAAGTATTCCAGTTGGTAGGGGACAGAGAGAAAGGAAATGGGGACACATTCACAAGATTTGCTCATACAATGTATAAAATTATTCACAATATAGATATTTTTTTAAAAAAAACAAATGTCCAACATTCTTAGCCATCAGGGAAATGCAAATTAAAACAACTTTGAGATTCTATCTTACTCCAGACTAGATGGCAATTATCAGAAAATCAAATGACAACAAACATTGGGTAGGCTGTGGGGAAAGAGGAGCCCTCATTCACTGCTGGTAGAAATGAAAACTTCTACAAACACTATGGATGTCGGTATGGAGACTCCTCAAAAAGGTGAAAATTAATTTACCATCTGACCCAATTATTCTATTCCTTGGTATCTACCCTAAAGATTCCACTTTATACTTCAGAGATACATGCTCAGCTTTTTTTTTTTTTTTATCACCACTCTATTCACAATAGCTAAGGATTGGACTCAACCCATCTGCTGATGAATGTATAATGAAAATGTGATACATTTGCACAATGAAATTCTATTCAACATTAAGGAAAAATTAAATAATGAAATTCACAAGAAAATCAATAGACTTGGAAAATATCATCCTAAATGAGGTCACACAGACTAAGAAAATCAAATGATGCATGTTTTCTCTCATCGTGGATCCTAATTTGGACCAGGGAACAGGAGTGTAAATGGGAGTAATCATTAAGACTACGGACACATAACTAGACTGAGACCAGGAAAAAAGAGGAACCAGGGAGGCAGGAGAGGCTAACAAACATGCCAGTAGAGGGAAATAATAATGTGGTGGGGGGGGGGTGTCAAGGAAAGTATGTATGAGGAGAGGAACTACACAAACAGAAGACTGAAGCAGTCAACACAAAAGGAACCTTCTCTCTAGAAACCAGTATGAGAGATAGAACCCCTAATTAAGGGAGGTGGACAGACCAGACCAAAAGGCCAGTAGAAGGTAGAGAAAGCTTCTTCCTTAAACCACGGACTCTATGCCCACTTTTCCTCCCCCACCCACCTATCTATCTTGAGCCGCTCTCTTCTCTGACCTGCCTCTCCTCCTAAGTCTCCTTCATACATGGGAGAATGACTAAGCACTCAGAATCTCATTCAACACAACCTTACATTAAAAAAAAAAAACTGAACCTTTTTTATTTTAACCTTATATTTTAACAAAACTCCTTGTTTTTATTCATGCCTTATGTGATGGTTAGGTTTTGTTGTCAACTTCTCTGAGGATATTTACAGGAAGGCAGCCTCTCAGCAAGGGGCAGAATGTAAAGAAGTTCAAAGAATCTAGAAGTAAACATCCTTTCCTGTGTGGGCCATGCAGGAAGGAAATTCCAGAGACTCAGGAAGCCAGTAAGTCTGGGGAAGGGTTGTAAGACCCCACCCTAAGGCTATATAAAGGGGAAGAAATTCTCTTTGGCCCTCCTGCCTGTTTGCTATTGTGTGTGTGGTGTAGGTGATGGGTTTTTCTCTCTGCTTGGACCTGTGAAAGAGGGCCACCCTCTTTCACTGTTATAGAACTTCCCTTCAATCTTTAGTTTCAATATATACTTTCCTCCCCCAAATTGTGCCTGGTTTGAAGATTCATCCCAGCGGTGTGTGACTGACTATGACACATTACATTTTAACAAAAACTTCCTTTTCATTCTAACCTGAAGAAGGAGCTTGAATTAAGGGGTAAGGAAGCTGTCATTTATGACAATCCTACTGGCTGTCACACTTTACATATTTTCTCCTTACAACTCTCTTTTGTAATAGGTGATATTTTCTCTTGTGTTTTTAAGTTGAGAATACACTCAGAGAAATGAACTTACCCCTAGGAGTACCAGTGGAACTAAGATTCAAAGTCCCAATCTACAACTAGATTTCTCTTCTCACCAAAACACATAGTCCCTTATGTTCCACCTCCTTGGGTATTATTTCAAAACCCTCCAACAAAAAAGGGCAGAAAATTTCCTTCTTCTGCCCTTTGTTGTTGGAGGGCTTTGAAACAAGGGACCTATAACCACAGCCATTCAATCAACATAGGATAGGCCAATGAGACAGAAACCAAGGATTTTCGACACAAGGACCTCTAAGCTCGCAACATTAAAGCAGCCTTTTTACTCACCCACCATGACTCAGGGAACTGAGCGGAAGAGGGGGCGGAAAGATTGTGAGAGCCATGGTGGGGGAGACGGTCCAGAGGCATAGCACCCATCAGTAACAACTGACTTGGGCCAGGAAGACCGGGATGAGTATTAAGATATACAGGATCGCTTGCCACAAGGACTAACACAGACAGCCCACGAAGGAGGATATACAACTGATCAGGGATGGGGAGGGGGGGAATTGGGGAAGTCGGGATAACAACGCATGGTTTGCCCACTAAATAATGTAACTCATTATGGACAATAAATATTAAATTAAAAAAAATAAAGGGCAGAAGTTAAACTCAATTCTTTATTTAAATAGTACATACAGCAAGCCCAATTGTATTTGGTTTGTAATTTTACTAATATTAAATTTGAGGCAAAGGATAAAAGGTTCTATGCCAAAGGAACAACTGACATCCTGATCTAGAATGTCATCTTGTCCTACTTAGAGGTACAGTTTTTTATTGAGATAGTGTCTCACTATGTAGCATAGACTGGCCTTGAACTCATGATCATCCTGACTCTGCCTCCTAGGTACTAGGATTTAAAAATGCACCATTACATAAAAATCTAGAAATACTTATTTTCACAGAAATTTTAGTAATAGCCTCCGACTGAAAAACGCTACCTTACTATTCACATCTCTTTAGGTATACTCTCCTGTAGAGGCACTGGTCTTGAGAGTAAAGATTTCTGTGTCATTCTTTCTATATCTGACCTTGCCTATACAAATATAACTACAGAGTAAGATGTTGGAATCCCAACATATTAGTGGGTTATAAAAGTTCTACAGTTGCTAGATATCCATTTTAACATCATGGTAAATGTGCTCAAAACTACAGACAGTAAGTCATGTAACCATCATTTTTTCACTCTCTTGTAACTGCATCTATTCCTGTCCTCTTTCGGAGTCAGCGCATCATGATGTGTGAAACAAAGATCTTCATTGAGAAATGATGGGCATGCTTCAGGCTACACGTGTGAGCAATGGGGCATAGTCAGATGTATGACTGGCCAGTGCTTTTGGAAGTACAGTATTTGGCTACTTCACAGTGAGCGGAAGGATAACAACATCTGAAGTTAGCTAGAGGGCTTGAAAGTGTCTAGCATCAGAAAGGTCAATATGTAATCAACAGGTAAGGAGGAAGCCAGAAGAAACAGCAGCAAGGGAAATAGATAAGAAGGAAATAGCACCAAACAAATTGTATTGGACGTAGAAGCTGGCCTCTGGGTGTTTGTTAGGCCAGGAATCTGCAGCACAGAGCTCGAGTACTTCTGACCCTTTTATAATAGTGCTGTTCATCAAAGAAGCCATACTAGAAATAGCATGCTAGATTGAGTGACTTTCCTGCTGACTACAATGCACTTACAATGCAACCAGGAATGGCTGAGGTAGCTGGAAAGATAGCTGAAACCATTTGAGCCAACTGACTACTGCAGAAGCAGTGGGTTGCAGGAGAAGCATCCCAAGACTCTTAAATGAAGTATGTTATTCACCTGTAAGTATTTATTACCAGGGCCAGTGCCACTACAAGAGCACAATATTTCAGACTCAGATTGTAGCAGTCAGCTCACGCTGTTGGGATGAATCTTCAAACCAGGCACAATTTGGGGGAGGAAAGTGTTTATTGAAACTACAGATTGAGGGGAAGTTCATCAACATTCTTCTTCAACTGTGATTGATGTAACAGTGCCATGACTGTCATTGAGGTAGCCAACCACTTTCTTGATTGGACCTGAGGCCCACTTCACAGCAGGTTATTCATGTCTGTTATTGTAAACCTGATCAAAAGTCTATGGCTGGGAAGGTCATAGGACCTAGTATGGAAGCTAGTGCTGCTGTTTTATTAAACAAACAAGTTGTACCCATCAAATCACTTTGTATATATTTATAGAATTTATATAAATTTTTATATATTTATATCCACATATATCCATAGATTAGTGCTGCTATTAGCCTTTGTCAGAGAAGCTTCTTGCAGCGGACAGAGTTAAAGCAGAGACTCAGAATTGCTCAAAATGCTGAGAATCAGTGACAGCTAAATGCTCAGCCCTAAATGGGACATATATAGCAACCCCCACACACCCAAAGCTCAAAGAATGTAGCAGTTACCTTCTCTTTTCGGGACAAACACCCTGCCAGAAGCTGCTTATAGATGGAAAGGATTTATTTCAGGCTTACAGATTCCAAGGGAAGCTTCACCATGGCAAAGGAAGCTGGCTCACTTCATCAAACATCCATACCAGAGACAATAGCCAACACAAGAAAGCATAAGCTGGCTCTGTACACACACCTTAGGGCTGAACTCAACCCCAGTAGCACACCTCCTCCAGCAGGGCTCTGCCTACTGAAGACTTGAGTAGGAAGAGTAATCTTAATCAAAGTTACCTGAGGCTATGGGAGACACTTACCTTCACAGGGAGCATCACAGAAGAACAAGTGGAAAGAATGTAAGCAGAAGAGGAAGTGGGAACGCTATGAATCACTGTCTTCCAGACATGCCATGACTGTTGTTCTTGTAAATTCATGTCTGCTGTGGTTACCTGCACAAGGCCTGTACAAGAATTGGACCAATTCCATTGCAAGGGAGTTTTTCACAGCTTTAGAAAGAACAATGAAGTTACGAAATTTTCAGGAAAATGAATGGAATTGGAAAAAATACTGAGGTAACTCAAGTCCATAAAGACAAAAATCACATGTTCTCTCATACTTAGTTCCCAACTTTGAATGGGGCATGTGTTGTGTGTAGAGTGGCAAGACACCCTGGCATGCCCATTTTTCTCTCTCTCCCTCCCTCTCTCTCTTTCCCTCTTTCTCTCACTCTGTCTCTCCCTCCCTCCCTCTCTCTCTCTCTCTCTCTCTCTCTCTCTCTCTCTCTTTTTCTCTTTACAAATAAGTTAAAATATATTGTTTTACAAATCGAGATGAAAGGATAAGGGCTGGAGACTGCCTTTCCCCAGAGGAAGAGGCTGTCATGGCCTTATTGTCCCCATGGTCTCCTCTAAGCAGTTGCCCTGGAACCCAGACTGTTTGGTAGTCTGTCTCTGAATGTCTACTCCACTGGCACCTCTCACACTTGCTCCATAAAAATGTACAGCAAAGAGGGAACCCTCATAGATCCTATCTCTCCCCGGGTTCAGCTGAGTTTAGACACACTGCTTTGAGAGGAAGGGAGATCAAGGCATCTTCTGACCCTTTTTTCTGGGAACTCTAGTCTCTGTCATGTTTGCACAGGCCCATTTCATCAATACTACTATAAAAAAAATGCCATCATGCTTGTATTTTTTTAACGTTTCAATATTTTCTATCAGAAAAAAAAACAATGGTCTACTTTTTGAAAGTTAACAATCAAAGGCAGTTGGAGGAGTCAAGAAGGGATAGAATAGAACAGAGATTTGAATATGGAAAGCTAAACCTAAAGGTATCAGTTAGCTTTCAATCCTAAAACTACTCTGTAAATTGCTATTCTATTTTTGACATATATGGAATTTGTGGAAGCAAATATTAGTGTAACTGTGTAGATGTGCTAGGCAAAGTATCATACAAACTTTCAACTACACCCTCACTAATTTTAAATCCCCAGAGATTTTTTTATAACCATTTGATTCTGAATTTCCATTTAAAAAATACTTTTTCTAAAAATTTATCTACTTGTGTGCTTAAACTTAGAGGCTAGGATGATTATAGGGCACTTACATTAAATAAGGAAAATTTAAATTTTGGAAAATGCTTCTAAGAAGCTTTTTCTTTCCACAGACATTAGTCAGTGTACTTAATGAAGAACATAGCTTATCTTCACAATTTCAAAAGCAGCTGGAGGTTTTTACACATCGGCATAGACAAGCCTATTCAAGACCTTCTCACATTGTGAACAGGTTTTTAAATAATGTGTGAAAATTCTGAAGTTGTAATATATTTAGTAGTCTCACATGACAAATAAGAGAAGAAAAATCAATTCCCACCCCAAAAATGAAAAAGTACTCCTGCAGGGCCAATCTTCCAACTGAATGAACAATTTCAAATTTGGGCAACAGACTTTTTGGAAGAACAGATTTATATTATTTGTGAAAAATGTAAGGCTC
>PVHP010006466.1:0-60391 GCA_004024765.1 Zapus hudsonius | reverse complement strand
AAGAGTATGGGATCCGGTTCATTTTGCCCTAAATCCCCATTTCCAATCAAAGGTTCCCCCTCACTGAGTGGAATATTTGGCCGAATTTAATGGCTGTTGATTGACTCCCCCAGGCCCAGGCTCCTTCATTGCATAATTGCTCCTTTCTTGGTTTGCTGTTCTCTCGCAGTAGGAACTGTATCCAGCCTATTCATGGTCGTTTCTTGAACACCCTCCCCAGGTCTGAAACAATAAATATTTTTAAGAGATTTTATTTTTTTATTTGCAAGCACAGAGACGCACGTGCCGCTCTGTGTATCTGGACTTACATAGGTACTGGGGAATTGAGCCTGTGTCATTATGCTTTGTAGCCCAGCACCTTAACTACTGAGCCATCTCTCCAGCCCCATAAATAAATTATTTTAAAAAAGTGTTTAGGGGTTGAAGTGAAGGCTCAGCAGTTAAGGTGCTTGCCTCCAGAGGCTAAGGACCTGGGTTCAATTTCCCAGTACTCACATAAGCCAGATGCACAAAGTGGCACATGCTTCTGTAGTATTTGTCCATGCTTTCTATCTCTCTGTATCTGTATCTTTCTGATTACAAATAAATAAAAAAATATTTTTAAAAAGTGTTTAGGGGCTGAAGAGATGGCTTAGCGGCTAAGGCGTTTGCCTGCAGTGCAGAAGGACCAGAGTTAGATTCCCCAGTGCCCATATACAGCCAGATGCACAAGAGGGCGCATGTGTCTGGAGTTCATTTGCAGTGGCTTGGAGGCTCTCTGTCTCTCTCTCTCTCTCTCTCTCTCTCTCTCTCTCTCTCTCTCTCTCAAATAAATAAATAAAATATTAAAAAAGTGTTTAGTAGTAGAAGCTGCAAATTTTCCTCCAAAAATAAACCAATTTACTATATCAATTTAACAACTTTATCCCAGTATTTTATCATATAAAATATTATTTAGTACAAATATTTATTAAAGTAAACAAAAATTATGGCACTAGAGAGATGGCTCAGCAGCAAAGCCTGCAGGCTGGCCTCATTTTCTCAAACCCAGATGCACAAAGAGGCTCAAGCATCTGGAGTTCATTTGCAGTGGTAGGAGGCCATGGTGTACCCCATTCTCTCTCTCTCTCTCTCTCTCTCTCTCTCTCTCTCTCTCTCTCTCTCTCCCTCTCTCTCTCACACACACACACAAACACATAAGGAAATAAATAATAAATAAATATTTTTAATTTCTTAAAAGCTATCAGATGTGGTCATGAATCTTCTACACAGTAAAAAAATGTTTGTTTGCTGAAACTATGAAAAAATTCCACAGTACTTTCCAAGTCGTTCCTAGTTGCTTATTCTAGCTATAATTTTTGAAATAGGTGCTAAAGTATCTAAACTCAATATTAGAGTAAAGGCTGCTTCTACCAATGTCTTTTTAAGCTCTCGCTTATAATAACTGTTCAACAGATGAATGATATTTTAAAGACTAGGAAAATATTGGAGAAACTTTCTTTCTAAAGAGCATATATTGCATACTGAATTCAGGAATGTTTTGATATAGCTGAAATCAATCAGTTTTGCCTTGCATTGCATTTTTTGAGACCTTGGTCTTTTATTGATTTAGCTTCCTCATCAATGCAAACTTGACTTCAAGATATTGGAATTGTTACTTTCTACTCAATTTCTCGTTTCACATTTAGGGATGGTTAAACTACTCTATGCAGGAATTAGAGAAATAAAAGTAGTTTTTATAGTTCTACGGTCATAAGATTGTATTGAAAGAAAGATCTTGAATCTTGTTAACTTTCTAAAATAATTTCTAGTTTCTAACAATTAGTTTAGAATATCAAATATGGATGTCATTGTTGATACAAGAAAGTATTATCTAGTACATTTTAGCTATAGTTTTTGTTGTTATTTTTACAGTAGCCTCAGTTGGACTGGTGAGATCCTCAGTGGATAAGAATGCATGAGGGTCTGATATGGCCTGGTTTACCCTGTGAATCCTCATCTGTAACTCCAGTCTCATGAGAAGTGAACTCCTAAGAACATCTGAGGGACTCTACTCACTCATTTGACAAAAGAAAAAAAAGGCTCTTCAGTGAGAGACTCCTTCTCAAAGAAATACATGGACTATGCCACACACTGCTGGAGCCACCACCTCCCCCTTCCCCCCCATAGGCACATCACAAAGGGGAGGAAAGCTGCTGACCTTTGAAATCCTGATTTTTTTTTTCAGAAAGCCTCATTTTTGAGTCTCTGTTGCAGATGTGTAGAGGTTTGTTGTAAAACAAGCACTTAGGTCCAGGAGTACCTGTCACATGCAGGTCTGACAGTCCTTCACTCCAAGATTCTTGAGAGAAACTGTTGAATATTCATCAGGATCTTCCACTTGCCATACTGACATTTCAGGTTCCCTAGATGAAAGGAGGAATAGGTGCAGGGAAAGGCACAATTCTGTAGAAAACAAAAACAGACCATGTCAGAAGGAAATTAACATTTGTTTATATATAGTTTGTTTCTGAATAATTTGGCTTTTCTTTTTTTTAATTTTTTAACATTTATATTGGCTTAAAATTACATATGTTAATATATATATATATATGCTCAGTTCTTAGATAAAGCCATTGACTCCATAATTAATGCATAAGAGGGAATTTGGCTTTTCTTATATCTCATAGCAGAAGGTGCCTAAACATTAATACTTTTAGAACAAATGTTTTGAAAATTTGTGCTTCCACCACCTTGAAGTCTGTTGGTGCGAAAAATATTGAGAGGCATCATAAAGTAAGATATTCCTTTATCAGTGACTGTAGTATACTTGTGCATGAGGAAATTAATCCAACATTATGCATGCATTTGCTTTCTTATGTCTCTTCATTCAGCTTCCTCTCTGACAGCAGTTTGTAGATATTTCTATTGATAGCAAAGCCAAACACTGAGGTGTTGTGAAATTATTGCATCAGAGCTTGAGTTGTTCCTGAGAACTTAATTAAAAAGGTATTAAACTTATTTTTATAAGGGAAGCTAATAATTGGATCACCCAAGAACTTTCTACTTCAGGATCAAAAAGTACTACAGTACCCAGAAAACAGCACTGTACTGCTAACCCAAGGAGCTCTATGCTGACTAGGTGAAGCTTAGCGTGTGTCAGGCCACGTGCTGATGTATCTGGTACAGTAATTGTTGAGATAGGCAAACAATTGTAATTGAAAGTGGAGTCAAGCATTTAGAGGCAGAAATACTAATTATAACTAATTGACAAGTGTTATAGCACTCACCAGGGTAGCTCTTTACATAGGAAAATGATGGTTATGTAAATGGGATGATTAATTGTACTCAGCCATTATTTTTCTTCTTGGCATCAAATGGGCTCAGCACTTGCCATTGAACATGACTTCAAATTTATGGTTGATTTCTAAGCAAATATTTTTGTTTCTTGGGCCAGTTTTTCTTCTTTCACTTATATAGATGTGTGTTTGTCTTGTTTCTTCATATTACCACCTCTCTGTTGAATACATTTATGTGTTGTAACTATCTTCGCTATCTTTCTAAAAAGTGACTCTTGGATCTGGGGAGATGCCTCAGTTGGTAATTTACTTTTCTCTCAAGCATGAGGTCCTGAGTTCAACCCCCCACTTTTCACATAGAAATGTTGGGCATAGTGCATGAGCCTTTCTGTCATCTCAGCTCAGGGGAGGTAGAAACAGGATGATCCCTGCAACCAACTGGCCAGCCAATCTAGCTTAACTGGTGAGCTTCAGGTCAGAGAGAAATTGTCTCAAAAGAGGTGGATGAAATTCTTGAAAACATCCCAGAGGTTGTCCCTGTGACCTCCACCAGCCCTTGCACACATATATAAACCTACCCATATGTAAGCATGCACGCAGACACATGCATTGAAACCTACCCATACCTAAGCATGCACACAGACACATGCATTGAAACCTACCCATACCTAAGCATGGACATAGGCACATGCATTGAAACCTACCCATATGGAAGCATGCACACAGATGCATGCATTGAAACCTACCTATACGTAATCATGCACGCAGACACATGCATTGAAACCTAACCATACGTAAGCATGCACGCAGATGCATGCATTGAAACCTATCCATACGGAAGCATGCACACAGATGCATGCATTGAAACCTACCTATACGTAATCATGCACGCAGACACATGCATTGAAACCTACCCATACGGAAGCATGCACGCAGATGCATGCATTGAAACCTACCCATACCTAAGCATGCACGCAGACACATGCATTGAAACCTGCCCACACCTAAGCATGCACATAGACACATGTATTGAAAAGTTACTTTCAATTTATTGATATATTAAAATATTATTCCAATATGTTAAACCTAAGCAATTATTTTTATATATTTTGTGATATAAATATTCTGATTGTTATTTGGAAAGCAATCTTCAAGTCTGTAATTAGCATATTATTAATTAGCATTATGTAATTAGCATACACTTATTGTAATTATGTAATTATGTAATTAGCATACACTTATCTGATACCTCACTTCAGAAAAAATATTTACTTATTACACTGAATGTATTACCTATATAATAATTATATTTTGTTATATTACAAGTGAGGTTGGAAGACTCCTAAAATAGATGTTTCACTAAAACTAAAACTAAAGAAAACACATTTAACTATCCCTTACAACATGAGATATAGGGAGAGAAAGTTTATTCATTTCTTGACATTTCAAAAGGGAGAGCAATTATAGGCTCAGAAAAGTTTTGAGATCTGAGTTCAAGCTATGATTCTATGACTAATTACTTATATAACCACAAGGTAGCCACTGGACCTGTGTGTTTGTGTGTGTGTGTGTGTGTGTGTGTGTGTGTGTGTGTGTGTGTGTGTTTGCTATGAAGCCCACAGTTCCCCATTTTTGTCTTGAACTCTTCCTGTCTTAGTCTCTATTCTAGCCTCCTACTGGGATTACAGGCAGGAACCACCACACCTCTTAACTGTTTTCAAATCATAATCTTAGTTTTCTTAGTAAAATGATCTAAAAAGAACAAATATTTCCCAAGTTCCCTTCTCTCATTAGCCCAGTTATCACTATTTATCTTGCACTATACCCAAGGTAGAGTCATCAGAGTTCAGTGCTGTGAATGGTGTTTCTGGCCTAGGACTGTGTCACATCTGCCTAATGACCCTGATGGGCTGTGCCATGCCTTGGGATTGGGATGGGACTCACATAGAGGTAAGAAAATCTGATACTCATGGATCAATTCACTTTACCTAGTTCTTCCTCAATATCATAAGTATTATTAATTTATTTTTGAATTTAGTAACTTGTTTATTATTATAATTTTGGGAGAGGGGAAATGATAAATTTGAAAACGCACAATATTGTCCTCCAAAATGTTAAAGAATATTTGATTATTTATTTATTTAATTTATTTATTTATTTATTTATCTATTTTGAGATAAGGTTTTGCTTTCAGCAAGACTGACCTGGAATTCACAATGTATACTCTAGCTGTCCTTGACCTCTCCTACCTCTGCCTCCCAAGTTCTGTGATTAAAGGGGTGTGCCACCATACCCTGCAGAGACAGACAGAGAGAGGGAGGGGAATGGGCATGCCAGGGCCTCTAGCCCTTACAAACAGACTTCAGATGCCTGCTTCACTTTGTGCATCTGGCTTTACATGGGTCCTGGGGAATCCAACCTGAGTCATTAGGCCTTGCAGGCAGGCACCTAAACCACTGCACTATCTCTCCACCCTCCAAAGAGTACTATTGTTTTTAACTAAGGTCACTGCATCTTCGGTACTTAAAATAATGCAATGCAAGCAATAATTTGATTATTATGTTGCTTTTGTATGTCTGCTGTGACAAATTATCACAAATTGTGTATCTTAATGAGACCAAAGATGATGGATTCACAGTTCTGGAATCTAGAAATCTGAAATCACCCCCTCAGAAGCACGGTGCTTCTCTGAAGGCCCCATGGATGACTGTGTCATGCCTCCATAGGTTCTGTCAGGGGTGGCAGTCCACACTTCCATCTCTCTCTGTTGCATGGTGTTATCCCTATGGGTCTGTGTCTCTGTTTTAAATTTGGCAGATTACTATATCTGAGACTCAACCCACTGGAGAGTATTCAAAAACATGGCTTGTGTTGACCAAAAGACAGGGTGAAAACTATATTTAGTAATAACTTTTCTAATTTCACAACGTATATGAAGTTTGTGGTATGATACACAAAATTGAATGCATATAAACCATATTTGGTTAAATCTGAGGAGTTCAAACTATGGTCAAATATATTATAAAAAACATGAATAAAAAAAGACATTACCTCTTTTTACTTTTCAATTCTATATTAGGTTCCTCATTTCTATTCCCTTCTTAAAAATATTTTTCCATCTATTTCTGGTGTATAACTCAAATATCTACATTCTCTTTTTCAAAGCTCAGGAAATGCGGAAAGAAGACAGAATGAATGCAGGAGTCAGACAAGGGAGAGAAGTGCTGTGCACTGTTGTTTTCTGGCTGTAAAGTGTTCATTTATTGTTGCCTGCATTAGATCTCTATCTACACGATATTGGACCTATCAATATTCCATCCTGGATGGTAGAGGTGGGCAACAAGAAAGACATCATGGTAGATCATCGACTAGTTGGAAAGAATATGAGGTTCAATGGAAGGGAAATGGAGAGTGAGGAAGAGAGTCATAGCAAGAGAGGATTGGACAAAAATAGATTATATACGTGCATTAAAATTTGTTGATTCAAAGAGATATAAAAAGAATTGTCTTTTAGTATTCTAATCTCTCTGATAGACCTACTGTTTTGTTGTATTTTTATTACTTTCTTTACTCCTAACATACTGATTGTTAAAATTTAATTTTATTTTAGATATGAAAGTAAAAGTTGCTTGGTTTTAAAGGTAACTGGGAAGATTTGACTATGAACAGGAACATGACTGAATGTAGCAATAATCATTATATTTTTAAGGAAGTACTATGATTCCTATATTGATAAGTTAACAGTATTATTACTGAGAATTTTAACACATGACAATACTATAATCTATCATAATCTCCTCTCATTGCCCTCTTTTCTCTCCCTCCCAAAACCCATTCAAGTAGACCCTTTTCTCTATCAAAATAATTCTTCTTCTATTTTAATGTCTCCTTCTTTTCATCCTCCATCATCTGTGCCAAAATGTTGATGTGCTTAATATTGTGTAGGTCTCATGGTAACAATATCTACTGTAAGAGAATGTATGTGCTGGTCAATTCACGTTTGGAGGATAGTGCCCACATTGTGGCTCTAATATTTTTTCTTCATCCACTTCTACAATGTTCTCTGAACCTTGGGCAGCCTTGTGGAGATGTCTCATTTAGCACTGAGTTCTCAGAATCTTCTTATTTTTAGCACTTTGATGAGTTTGTTTTGGGTCTCCTCAATACTCATAGCCATCTTCAAAGAGAAGTATCACTTAGCCTGCATTGAGAGCAGCACTAATATTCCTTCATCTTTGAGATGATTATGTTTTGTTGTAGGATGCCATGAGTTCATCCATTAAATCCCCTTTTACTACCATTCTCCTCTAAAGAACCCTGAATAATGTAATACACCTTCCATCTGTGATGCTCCCTGAGGCCTGTGGGTGTTCCAGAGATGTTTCATTCAGTGTTGAACACTCAACTTTCACTTCTCATCACGTTGATGAGTCCTGTTGCTTCGTGCTTCAAACACAGGACACTGGAATAGTGTTACAAGGTGTTATATAGGCTGCTGTGAGAGAATAATCATGAATGATTTTAACCAGCATAAAGCCTGAAAACTACACAATTGGCCAGTAAAGCAATATGTTCCCAGTAGTGCAAGAGTGGCATATTAGGTAAGGGGTTAAGTAACTACTCTCTAATTGGATTTGAGGCCAGCTCCGTGTGAGAGAATTCATATCTGATTCTGAAAACCAAGTCAAACGTCTATTGCTTGGAATGCCTTAAGGAGAAAATGATCACCATTCTTTTTGGATAAATGTGGATTGTCCTCTAAAATGGTGATGTTTATGTCCATGTATTAGTGTTATTCTCACTTGTGGTGAGAGAAACTTTAATTTACTTTTCTGCACTAATCCTTCATTTATCTCATAAATTAATAAGTATGTTTTAGTTTAAAATGCTAAATTTATGAAATAGTTCTTTTAGATTTATGCTTGAAAATGCACATAAATATCATAACACTAATGGGTCCTAATAGTAGAGACAGAGTATGTTCAATGAAATACTGAGTAGTGAAGTACTATCATCAGATCTGTATATATTGATTGCTAGGTATTGATATTTTGAATGATGAAGAGTAATGAGAAGGATAATGTAGGACTCTACATAAGTAGCACCTAAGGTCTTTAAAGAAGTCAGTGCCAGTGATAATAAGATTGAATGAGAGATTTTGTCTAGAAAGTAAAATTGGTGGAATATGTTGGATAAGGCAAAAGAAGTTATTGATGACACTAGTGTCTGTATTCATCAATTTAATAAATATAGATGATCTTAATAGTCTCAGAAATATAAGAAACAAGATAGTAGGTTTTGTTATTTATGCAAAAAAACCCATACCTTTGCATTTGTAATTAGAGATGTTTTGGGATCATGAAAATATCTGAAGGATGAACATTCAGACATGATTAGCAAAAACCCTTGGAGATAAATGATGTAGTAACCTACTGCTTAAGTTTCCACTTATTTACTCCAAAAGTATTCTATTCATGCAAGATAAAGCTTAAAATAAATGTTAATTAATAAAAATAAAATGCTTGAAACCGTAATGCAAAAAAGAGGTTAGTGTCTGTATCTTTGAGTTCTGAAGAAGGAAACACTAGCAGGCTATATGGAAACCTTGGCTCCATCATAAGATAGCAGCAAAGTGCTGAAGTGTGGGGTGGCCTCACTTGATAGCAACCGGCTCTCATGAGAACTAATTCAATTCCAGCACTGACACAATTCTCAGATACAAAGGAGGAAAATTAAAGGTAACAGTAAGTCAAAATGGTAAACAAAATGTATTGTTTCAAGGTCTTACACAGTTGTCTGAAGTAAAAATAGATTTTTATTTTCTTAGCTACTGAACAGTAGTCACGAGGAAGTGAACATCATTAATGTTAAGAGGACTTGGTCTTGTTCTAATTTTGGTACCTCTGACACATAATGTTTTCATACATAATAGTTACTTAAAGATATTCATTAAATGCATTAACTTATAGATTCCTAAGTAATTTTGTTAACTTTTTTTTAACCTTAAGCAAAAAGTATTAGTTATGAGGCCAATATATAGAGCATTTCCCAAGGGTACTCACATGTAGCTGACTTAATTTTTCACAAGTTATTAATGGGATTTTTACTTTTGAAAGAGTAAGGGATCTAGAGTCCCTGAATTTTTTTTAGTTAATATTGGCTTATCATTTATGGTCCAGGAAAGAATTGCTCATATGACCCTACTTCATTAGTGACATTGAAAATACCTTTAAAAGAAGATGCTTATTTTCTTTCAAACTCACAAGGGGGAAAAGAAGGAACATAATTTTGAAGAACTTGTGTAGGAATATAGCTCCCCATATCTAGGCAAAATTTGCTGCCGTGGTATCATTTTCCTGTGTATTATGAGTATGCTCTTTGTTATCCAGTGTTGGAGTCAACTCGCACCCATGGGGTGAATCTCTAAACCAGGCACAATTATGGGATGAAGGGATTTGTTAAGTTACAGATCCAGCAGAAGTTACATAATAGTGAAAATGCCTGGCCCCTCATTTCACAGTCCAAGCAGAAAGAGTAAAACCATAACCAGCACCACACACACAACAGCAAACAGGCAGGGGGAAGAGAGAGATTTCCTTCCCCTTTATAAAGCCTTAGGGCAGGGTCTTACAACCTTTTCCAAGACTTGTTGATTCCCTGTGTCTCTTGAATTTCCTCCCTGCACTGCCCTTCCAGGAAAGGATGTCTCTTTCTAGCTCCCTGAACCTCCTTACATCCTGCCCCCTACTGAAAGGGATGCTTTCCTGTAAACAACCTCAGAGACCCACCCAAGATTACTAACAGGTCAAGTTGACAACAAAATTTAACCCTCACATCCGGTATACCTGAGTTTACTGGATAAATGTGAAGGAAACCACATTGTGCTATGCACATAAATAATAAATGTATGTACAATTTCATTGTATGGTTTAAGAAGAGATATAATAATCTTATAACAATTATATGGCAAAAACTTTCCAAGAAGTGAAGCAGAAATTTTATAAGAACTGCTTCTGTCATAATCATTAATTGGTTTTCCCTGATAATCTAAATGTCTTTTCTGAGTTCATTTCTTTGGCTTTCTCTCCCTATCCCTTCCCCTAACATACATGTTCCAGTATGCACAATGCAAAGTCCCTCTTTTACCAGGGAATATTTCTCAGCAATCTGGTAAAGTAGTTTCTTGAATGTCACCAGACCAGTCAATCTGTAGCCAGAGAGTTGCAAGAATCCAGAAAGTCCACACCCACTAGAAAGTTCTCCTTTTTCTCCACCTGGCTTCAGGCCACATGGCTGCTCTTTCCTATACATTAGGGTACCCAATCTGAGAAAAGCAGGGGTTGGGAGTGGGACTTTCTAAGATGCAACAAAACTCAAAAATTTTCTTGAGTCATCCTGCCAAAAACATAATTACTAATAAAATCTATCTAACTCAGTTTTAATTCCATTAACTGAGTTAGATAGACTAAATTTACCCGATTAGACTAAATTGTAGTCATATCAGGCCACAGTTCTGTTACTCAGAGGAAAGACATTAGGCTGAGTCAGTTAGAAAAACAAAGCCCCTTTTATTCACTTTTGGATGTGAGACCCTGTTCTTAAGTAGATTTTATCTTTGTTCAGGAAATTGGGAAATAGGGCAATCCAAGGGGTGGGTGTTTTTATTAACATTATGCCCATCTAGTGGATCTAAGGGCAAGGCTTCTGGTCATGGAATGATTAGTGAGACCAATGTGGTTTAAAATTTGTAGTCCACTGACCATTTCAGGAATATACAGTGAGTCTAAACACGGCCTCTCATTTCAGTTCAATTCTTTGGTAGAGAAATAAGAAAATCAGATTTGACTGTGAGTATAAATGAGCTGAAAAATTAGATCTACCACAGTTTAGGAAAGTCATTGGTCCTGAGCTCTGAGGGAAACAGCCAGTTCCATCTTTATTTTGATGGAGGAAATGAGAGATTAGTCTGCACAGCTGATTTCTATCCCAGTCACTCCACAGACAGCCAGTGTTTGTTTGCAGTTTCTTCCTAGTAGGCTGTTTATCACTCTGACTTCTTTGTTCTTCCTGGCTTTGATCTCAGTGGACCAGACTCTTGTTGTGAAGTAACTCCAGGGGAATTCCAGCATTCGGAGCAGGACTCTGACTTCATGTCTGGAGATTTGCCTTATCCATCATTTATCTTTGCTTCTCTGTGTGCTTTTTTCTTCACTTGTTCTTTTCTTTTTTCCCTCTCTCCCTTTTCCTTCCTTCCTTCCTTCCTTCCTTTCTTTCTTCTTTTTTCTTTCTCTTTTTTCTCTCACACTTTCTTTCCTCTTTCTTTCTTTCTTTCTTTCTTTCTTTCTTTCTTTCTTTCTTTCTTTCTTTCTTTCTTTCTTTCTTTCTTTCCTTCTTTCTTTCTTATATTCAGACTGTATAATTTTACCATATTAGTAAAATGGAGATGGACCTTCCAGAGAATTTCTCTTACAGATTTTTTTCAAATAGCCACAGAGAAGCAATAAATGAACACATGAGGCTCATTCCAAAGACAAGAATTTATTTCCTTGGTGGAAAATAATGCCCAAGCTAGTTTCTAAGCAGTGGTTATAAGGATTGGATCACAGTAACTGATCACTGTGAAGTCAACCCTTTCTAAGTATTTCCATTTGATCAATGAAAAGTGTTTTAAAAATTATGATCAATTTTGGCATGTGTTATTTTTTATATTAGTTGTACATTTTTGCTCCTGTTAGCATTGTATAAGGGAAGTTTCTGAAGCCACTAATATTGCCATGCATATCATTCATTTCTGTAGAATATTAATAGATTCTTACCCTTGAGAAATGTGTATTTTATACATAGTTTTGGGCATCTGGAAATATTTTTTTGAAATAAATTGGAATTATTTTAGGGGATTGACAATTTTGTTTTATGAACCAAATTTAGTACATATCATATACATATTCATAAATATGAAAAATTATATAAAGTTGGACATATCGGATCACTAAACTGATATTAGCTAGATTTGTAATAGTTAAGTGTGGTGCTACTATCAGAACCATATGATGTGTCTGATGTCCAATTTTTAATACAGCGAATATAATAATATATAAGGTTATATAATTAATTCATAATATTTACCACTTAAAATCAGCCAAAACTTGAGAGGAGTTTTTGTTTTAAAGCAAAAATGAAGAAGTTATAGTTGAAGGTGTTGAAAATTTAGCTTAGATGACAGATAGATGTCATCTGTCTTGAGAACACTTACTTTACTTATTAGAGCATTCAAATGGTGTCTCCATTACTTGATAATACAATACCCTTGCTACCAAAGAGATAAATTCTTTAAAATGGATCATACTTAGAGCCAAAGCTACTGTCACTACCTGCAAAGCAAATAGATGATGATGGAGATAGGTATGTCATTATGCATGTAGCAACTAGTATATCAACAGTAATATTTTTATTGAATTTATTATCTACTGTATTGTATAAACAATATTTATATGCAAAACTATTTGCATTATGAATCCTTAACCATGTAAGCCTGTATATTATTATCTGCCTAAAGCTTCACTGTTTATATATTGCTACCTCTATAGTTTGCATTAAAATAAAGATACAGGAAAGCCTTCAACTAACAAAAGTCATTAGTTAGAGGCCTTTTCCAAGGAGAGAATGAAAGGCAACCATGAAAACACATCTCCTCTGGACTTCTGCTGGGAGGGTACTCATTTCTCCCTTGTGATATGGAGATATCACCTTTCAATCTTTGTCATTTGAGATGATCCCAACCCTTTTCATGCAGGTGTTTGTGCAGAATGTAGTCTCATTACAGAGCTACCACATTTCTCACAAAAATTTCAAGTAAGATTTTACTAATCAGTCTACACCTATAGATGAACATATGTAAGTTATCTTTCTAGCTCAGTTTACAAGTGAGTGTAACACAACATGCTGAGGGCAAAATGTAAAGCTTCACATAAGCAAAAAACAAAGGCAAACAGATGGAAGCAAAAAGTTGTGGATACGAAATGAAATTTTTCCAATCAAGTTCCAAAAATTAAGGAAATCTCATGAACATTTAGAGAAGTAACATTCATTAATCAGAGGCCTTCATATGAGAGTAGCATGCTTCTAGTGTCAAATGGCTCTCAGAGAATACAGCAAAACCCCGTGTTAGAAGGAACTCAGAGAAGAATGGATCAAGGAGAGGGTGACATGGGCAATACCAAGGACCTTCTATTTTTGAATTTACACAAAGATGTGGACTTAAATTCCATGAAGAAATTATAAAACTTGGCAAGGAACTGTATAATTTATATCTAGAAAGTACTTGCTTTATTATAACACAAATAGAAATAAACTCAACATTGAGGCATATTAAGATAGTGAATGAACTCCAAAATAATCATTTTAATTCAAAACCTGAATGAAGCATGGTGGCACATGCTTTTAGTCCCAGCACTTGGGAGGCAGAAGTGGGAAGATCGACATGAATTCGAGGCTATCCTGAGAATACCTAGTGTACTCCAGGTCAGCCTGGGCTAGAGCAAGACCCTACCTCAAAAACAAACAAACAAACAAAAACAAATAAAAAACAAAAAATACAAAATGGATTCACAACCTCTAGCTATTTCAATGAGATATGATTAAAAGAAGTTCTCTCATTGGCCTGTTCTTTGGCATTAAGGTTTGCATAGTACATGTTGCTTACTCATTTAATGGAGGATTTCTAAGGACATGTTTTAGAAATTCAAAGCACTATTCGGGAACTCATAGGTGTCCCTTTAGTACAATTTCTGTATTTCTTTAGTACAAACAACTGTATGACCTTAATACTACCTTATTACATATATGTAGTTTTTTCTTAGCAAACTATTTTTCTTTTGAGTCAAAGAAATGGGTCTAAAATGCCAGCTCTGTTTCCATTTATTCTCCCTCTTTTGATCTTTATACACATTCACTGTTAAACATGCACACATAAAAATGGATCTACTTGTATGAGGGCTGTTGGTAGAATTCCTGGCATCAGAAGAATTTTTCTACAATGGGCAACATTGATAGTTTTTTTTTTCTTTCTTCCTTTCTTTTTTTTTTTAGGATACAGGTTAACAACTTGAGGAAATGAAGTCATAGTTGCTAATGTTTAACATAGACTTCACAAATTTTATGTAAATTGTAATTCCTATTTTTTATGTATAAAATCATATCATCGGCAAAAGGGAATCGTTTCACTTCCTCCTTTCCAATTTGCATCCTTTTTATTTCCTCCTCTTGTCTTATTGCTTGTGCTAAGATTTCAAGTGCTGTGTTGAAAACAGTGGTAATAGTGGACACCCCAGTCTACTTCCAGACCTTAATGGGAATGCTTCCAATTTTTCCCCATTTAGAATGATGTGTGTCTTAGGTGATGGTTTTTCTCTCTCTGCTTGGAACTATGAAAAGGGGCAAGCCTCTTTTGCCATTATGGAACTTCCCCTAGATCTGAAACTTCAATAAATATTTTCCTCCCATAACTGTGCCTGGTTTGGAGATTCACCCCAGTGGCATGTGTCTTACTATGACAAGGGCGCTGGCTCTCTTTTTTGATATGAGGAGCAATTTTCTTCAATAATCTTATTGAAGATATTCACTATGCCTTTTTTTTGACCGTATTTCTTCCCCTTCTTGTATGTCCATGATCTGAGTATTTGGTCTTTTTTTTCAGTGTCCTAAATTTTTTCATGCTTTTGTTTTGTTTTGTTTTTGAAGTAGGGTCTTGGTCTAGCCCAAACTGACCTGTAATTCACTATGTAGCCTCAGGTTCGTCTTGAACTTATGGTGATCCTCTTACATCTGCCTCCCATTAAAGATGACATTTTACAAATTTATCCCCTCTTTCTTTCTTTCTTTCTTTCTTTCTTTCTTTCTTTCTTTCTTTCTTTCTTCCTTCCTTTTTTCTTTTTTTCTTTCTTTTTTAATTTTTTATTTTATTATCCATAATTAGATACACTCAATAAGAGAATAGTGTGCTGATGTCCCCAGTTCCCCAATTTCCCTCTTCCGTGTTCCCAATCAGCTGGGTATTCTCTTCCGTGGGCAGTCTGGATCAGTCCATGGGATATGGGGTTATGGATAGCCTAGGAGTCAACCTGGTTCCAGCCCCCTTTGTATGTTGTTACTGAGGGGGGCATGTTTCTGGATATTCTCCTCCACCATGTCTCTTACAATCTTTCCGCCCCCTCTTCTGCTCCGTTCCCTGAGTCATGGTGGGTGAGTATTAAGGCTGCTTTTTTGTTGTGGTCTTAGGTGCCTCAGTACTTCTGCTCGAGACTGTGTTGAAGACCATTGATTTCTGTCTCGCTGGCTCATCCTGGGTTGACTGATTGTCTGTGGATATAGGTCTCTTGTTTATCCCACCACTGTCTGTGGGTTCCATGTGGATCCTCCACGGTAGGTCTGGGGCAGCTCATCTCTTGCCAGGAAGACAGCTATTGGCTTGTGGCTCATTGGTAGGGTTGGAAAAGCCACAGCTCTCTCAGAACGTTCTGAAAAATACAAAGAGAATTTCCATCGGAGAGTGAGATCAGTATAGGTTAATTGAAGTACACATTCCTGAATTGGCTAGATTCTTTTGTTTGTAGCTTTTTGTAAATCACTTGTAAAATAAATTTCTCTTTGGGGTCCCAAAATTTTGTTTCCCAATGTATTTCATGCTAAAATCCCAGTTCCAGTCAAGGACTCCCCTTCACTGAGTGGATTTCTTGGCCAAATTAAAAGCTGTTCATTGCCTCCTCCAGGCTTTGTTTCCTCCACTGCACAAATTCTCCTTACATGTTTCGCTGTTATATCCCAGTAGGCAGTGTGTTCAGCCTACTCATAATGGCAGAATTTGTTTCATGTCAGTGGTATCTGTTTAATCCAGCTGGCATTGACCAGCTTCCCCTGGCAGCTTATGCAGTGCCTTCCAGCACTGTCCTAACTACTATCTGAGGGCTGGTTACCATTCTGGACCACATAGGGTCTCTCGACACTGATAAATGGCTTTCTGTGGTTCTTCAGCAACAGGATCTCACCTCAGTCCTGGGGTGGGTAATCAAGAGTTTTGACAGAACCCTGTCTTGTATTGGGGACCTCATGGGTCAGTTTGGTCAACAGCTCAGTGAAGGAAGGATTCTGTGGCTGGGACTAAAAGCTGCCAGACTGATCGGATTTCCACAGACTTAGACTCTCTCCCCATCTATTCTCGGCCCCTCATGCCAGACGATACCCACTCCATGCTCACTAGGTTATATTATGCACGTGAGGATTTTATGATTTTCAACCAATTTTGGTTCAACTCCATGTTTAAGTCATCTCCTTCCCCCCATTTCTTACTCCTCTTTTGCAAACTCTAACTTCTGACTGGTATGCGTACAGTTTACTCTTATTCTGGTTAGGAACCACCTATGAGCGATAATATGAGGTGTTTGACTCTCTGTTCTTTTGAGAGTTCGCTTAGTAAGATCTGCTGCAAATCAAACCATGTTTTCCTAAATTTTGATATCATTTTTTCCTTTCTGCTGAGTAAAAATCCATCGTGTAAATTTACCATAGTTTTGTTATCCATTCCTCCATGGATGGGCATTTGGGTTGATTCCAATTTTTGGCTATTATGAATTGAGCTGCTATAAACATAGTTCTAAAAATGTTTCTGCATTGAGATGTGACATCTTGTGGATAGATTCCTAGTAGAGGGATAGCTGGGTCTATTGGTAGCTCTAAGTCCATTCTGTCCAGGGGTATCCACACTGCTTTCCATAGTGGTTGAACAAGTTTGCAATCCCACCAGCAGTGAATGAGGGCTCCTTTTTCCCCCGCCTGCTCGCCAGCAACAATTGTTGTTGGTTTCCTTTATGATTGCCCCTCTGACTGGAATAAGGTGGAACCTCATTTTAGTTTTGATTTGCATTTCCCTGATGCTTAAGGATGCTGAGCACTTTTTCAGGTGAGGAAAGGCCATTTGTGTTTCCTCCTCTGTGAATTCTCTGTTAAGATCAGTGCCCCAATTTGTAAGAGGGGTGCTTGAGTTTTTATTGTGTATTTTTATGAGTTTTCTTTAAGATCTGGAAATTAGGCTTTTGTCTGAGTTATAGCTGGCAAAAATCAACTCCCACTTTGATGAAGCTCTATTGGCTCTGAGTATGCTATGCATGTCAGTACAGAAGCTTTTGAGCCTGATCAGGTCCCATTGGTTAAGTTATTGTTGCACTTCCTGGGCTGCTGGATATTTGCTCAGGAAAATTTTCCCTACACGTATCTCATGTAGAGTTGCTCCTATTTTTTCTTCCAGGGTGTTCAGGATAACAAGATTTATACTGAGGTCTGATCAATTTGGAGTTGATTTCTGTGCATGGTATGGTGAAAGGAGTGGGTATATATTCATTTTTTACATGTGTTTATCCAGTTTGTCCAGCACCATTTGTTGAAGATGCTATCTTTGGTCCGACATACATTGTTGGTTCCCTTGTAAAAGACCAAATAACTGAAGTTACTTGCATTTAAAGCTGGGTCTTCAATTCTGTTCCACTGGTCTGTCTGTCTGTTTTTATGCAAGTACCATGCTATTTTAGTTACAATGGCTTTGTAGTATGTTTTGAAGTCAGATATGGTGATACTCCTGAGTAAGATTTTTAAATTTGAATAGTTTTAGCTATCTTTTGCCCTTCCAAATAAATTTTGTGATTATTTTTTCTATGTCTGTGAAGAAAGAGGTTGGGATTTTTATTGGCACGATATTAAATCTGTAAATTGCATTTGGAAGGATTGCAATTTTTACTATAATGATTCTTCCTATCCATGAGCATGTAATGTCTTTCCATCTTATCACATCCTCCTTCTTTAGTGTTTCAATATTTTCCTTATGTAAGTCTTTCACAACCTTGGTTAGTGGTATCCCAAGGTATTTGATTTTCTTTAAAGCTATAGAAAATGTGATAGTCTCTCTGATGTCTTTTTCTGTATATTTGTCTTCTGCATATATAAAGGCTACTGATTTTTGTGTGTTAATTTTTATCCTGCAAATTTGCTGAAGGTATTAATCACCTTCAAGAGTTTACTGATACTATTCTTTGGGTCTGATAAATAAAGGATCATGTCATCTGCAAAGAACGATAGTATAATTTCTTCCTTTCTAATGTGTATCCCTTTTATGCCCTTCTCTTGTCTAATCGCTTGGGCTAGAACTTCAAGCACTATGTTGAAGAGCAGTGGTGAGAGTGGACACCCCTGTCTTGTTCCTGAATTGAGTGGGAACTCCTTGAGTTGTTCCCTGTTGAGAATGATTTGTGATTTAGGAGTTTTGTATATTGTCTTTATTATGTTGAGGTATAGGGCTTCTATGCCTATTCTTTCCAGGGCTTTGAACATGAAGTGGTGTTGAATTTTGTTAAAGGCCTTCACAGCATCTATTGAGATGACCATGTGGTTTTTGTGTTTGAGCCGATAAATGTGGTGGATTACATTTATCGACTTGAGTATGTTGAACCATCCCTGCATCTCTGGGATAAAGCCAACTTGGTCAGGGTGGATAATATTTTTGATGTAGCATTGTATCCAGTTTGCTAGGACTTTGTTCAGGATATTTTGCATCTAAGTTCATCAGAGATATAGGTCTGTAGTTCTCTTTTCTTGTTTCATCCTTGCCTGGTTTGGGAATTAGGGCAATTCTAGCTTCATAGAAGGAATTTGGAAGCCTTCCCTTTATTCCTATGCTTCTAACAAACTTCAGAAATAGTAGTTTCAGCTCTATGATGATGGTTTTTTAGAATTCCATGGAGAAATCATCTGATCCTGGGCTTTGCCTTTGAGAAGGTTTTTTATTACATTTTCAATCTCTGTAGATGTGATAGGTTTATTTAGGGAATTTATCTGCTCTGGGCTAAGGTTTGGTAGTCGGTAGGTATCCAAAAACTTATCCATTTCTTCCAAGTTCTCTAATTTTGAGGAGTAGAAGTTTTAGAAGTATGACCTGTTGATACTTCCAGTTTCTTCAGGATCTGTTGTGACCTCACCCTTGTCATTTCTGATTTTTTTGATTTGGGCTTTCTCAGTTCTATGTTTGATTAGACTGGCCAGTGGTTTGTCAATCTTACTAACTTTTTTGAACAACCAATTCTTTGACTTAACTATTTATCATTTTTTATTTTCAATTCATTTATCTCAGCTCAGATTTTAATTATTTCCTTTCATCTTGAGCTCCTAGGGTTGGCTTTTTCCATCTGTTCCAATGACCTTAGGTGGATGGTAAGGTGGTTGATTTGAGACCACTCTGTCTCGTTATGAAGACATTTAGTGCAATAAATTTCTCCCTTAGTACTCCCTTTATTGTGTCCCATGAGTTCTCATAATGATAACACATCACTATGATTTATTGCTAGGATATTCTCAAATTCCTGTTTTATTTCTTGGGTGACCCACTCATTTTTTAGAGCAATTGTTCAGGCACCAGTACTTTGTATATTTTCTGAATCCTGTTCCATTGTTAATTTCTAGCTTTAATGCATTAGTTATGGTCTAATATGATGCAGGCGATTATGTCAATCTTCCTAAATTTGTTGAGGGATGGTTTATGACCTAGTACATGGTCAATTTTAGAGAAGGTTCCATGAGCTGCTAAGAAGAATGTATATTCTTTGTCTTTGGGGTGGAATTTTCTGTAAATGTCTGTTATCCCCAGCTGGTCAATGGTGTTCTTGAGCTCTGTTATGTCCCTGCTGATCTTCTGTTTGGTTGGCATGTCTAGAGATGATAAAGGTGTATTAAAGTCTCCTACTACAATGGAATTAGAGTCTATTTCTGTTTTGTTTTTGAATAGGGTTTCCTTTATGAACTGTGTTGCATCTGAGTTTAGTGCATACATGTTAATGATAGTGATATCTTCTTGTTTGATCATTCCCTTGATGAGTAAGAAGTGACCATCATTATCCTTTTTAACTGATTTTGGTGTAAAGTCTATTTTGTCAGAAATTAATGCATCCATACCTGCTTACTTTTTTACTTTTTTACTTTTTTGCCTGATAAGCTGTTATACATCCTTTTACCCTAAGGAGATTGCTGTCTTTAGACGTAAGGTGCGTTTCTTGAAGGCAGCAGATGGAAGGGTCCATTTTTCTGAACCACCCAGATAGTCTGTCTTTTTATAGGGGAGTTAAGTCCATTTATATTCAGAGTTATAACTGTGAGGTTTGCTTTAAACCCTGCCATGTTGGAGGGTTTATGTGGGTTGGTGTCTGGGCTGCTATTATTAGCACTCTGATTGTGATTGTTGTCCATGGTCTCTACTACTCTTCTGAGGTAGATTGCTTGTCTCTTCTCTGTGGAATATCTCCTGTAGAATCTTCTGTAGTTTTGGCTTTGTGTTCAAATAATCGTAGAGCTGGTTTATTTCATGGAATACTTTCAATTCTCCGTCTATTATGAGGGATAGCTTTGCTGGGTACAGTAGTCTAGGTTGAAAGCCATATTTAGGTAACACTTTTTTTCAATTATTTGTCATTTGTACTTCTTTTGTGAGCTGTCTGTTTAGTTCCTTTGTCTATGTATTGATTTACTTATTTGTTCTTTCTTGTTTATTCCTTTGTGATCTTTATCATCTACATGATGTCCCAGCTGACAAAATTTTCTCTTATCCTTTTGGCTGTCTCTTCACTCTGCAAATTGTTTCCTTTGCCATACAGAAGCTGCCTGAGTTTATGACATCCGTTTGTCCAATCTTGCAATTATTTCCTATGGTTTTGAAGTGATATTCAGAAAATCATTGCCTATGACTATAAAGGTCATGTACATTTCCAAAGGTATAGATGAGTTAAAGTACATGATAAATATCTAAGGCTGCAACATTCAGAGGAGTTACAACATGATGTGCGTAGCACCACTGAGAAAGGGATACTAACCAGGATGGAAGTGGAAACCATTGTGCTGTTCTCGCTCTTAATAGATTGACTCAAACAGTACCACTAAAATATCAAGGAATGTATAATTCTCCAAAATGTTGAAGAACAAAACGGATAGGGAAATTCCAATCATTTTTAGGACTTGAGTGAATCTAAAGAGGTTGTCTTTCCCCAGGTAGCACAGAGGTCCAGAAAGCACTGGGAGGACACTTGCATTTGTGATTGAACTCAACAGCTCTCTGCTCTGATAGTCTGTCTCCCAACTTTAGATTTCAAATCACTAGTTTTTTTTTTAATTGCCTTTATTTACTTTTCTTTCAGGAATGCATATGTTATAATTCTTACTGGTGATTTCTACTTCAGTATTTTTTATCGTATTTCAGTATTTTTGAAATTATATTTCAGTATTTTTAAATATCTCAACTTAGGTTTTGTAGACAGCGCTGACATGAATAAACTTCTTGACAATAAAGCTTCCTGAAAACATCATATACAATTTAAATTTGAAAATAAGTTTATACATCTTATGAAATTATGTTGGATAGAATAAGATTTTATGTTAAGTAGGATTAGCACCTTTATTAAAAGAAGCAGAAAAATGGATTTTACTTACAAGGTAAGCACTTTTCTCTGTATGTACAAAATATTACTTTATTCTGCTTTGCAACATGATTTCCGAGTTGCAGTGATGTCTTATGTTATAGGTTTTAATGATAAAAGCAACAAGTTGAAAGCAGCACTTTCTATCCTTATATTTATCCTTTGACCACAAACATTTCTGAAGCAATATATATCAGCTTCCCTTTTCAATGGAAAAAGAAAGTATAAAATGGAATCTCATATTTCCCTGAAATAATTGATAATACACGGAGATTTTCTGTGAAAGTTCTATCATGTTTTAAACTTAGTTCATGCTTTACCTAAGGAGATTTCAGCTACAGTAATTTAAAAGGTAGAATTAAATCACATCTCTTTATTAAAATAAATTTCTGGTATCTAACAGAGCAAACATAAGAACAGTTGTTTTAACCACTGTTTCATAATCATCAATTGGTATAATATCAGTCAATATTTCCTGTAATATGGCACTAAACAACTTTCATGCAAGTTGAAAAAAATGGGAACTGTACAAGAGTTATTCCAGGAGAGGAAAAATATTCTGGGAGAGAAATAAAGACATTATACTAGGCTAAGGTTCGGTATTATTGACAGAGAAACTTGGCAGATAACAAAATTATTTTTGTCCCTTATGAATCAGCCTAGCTTTAGAGGAAATGAACTTTGTTAAGGTATGAGTATGAAAAGCCAAGAACTGGGCTGAAGAAATGGCTCAGCAGTTAAGGCACTTGCCTTCACTGCCTAAGGCTCCGGGTTCAATTCCCCAGTACCCACATATGCCAGACCCACAAGGTGGTGGCCCTGGTGCGTTCTCTCTCTCTCTCTCTCTCTCTCTCTCTCTCTCTCTCTCTGCTTGAAAATGAATAAATAAAATATTTTTTAAAAAAACAGCGAAAAAAGGCATGGTAGCACACACTTTAAAAAAAAAAAAAGCCAAGGACCAGAGAGACAAGCTGCTAAATATCTTCTAGCACAAAAATAAAGGATTAACTTGTGCAGGCACAAAGGCTTAAACCTAAAGCTACTGGAATTATGCTTATTAAATTCCTGAAACCCTGCTGGCAGCTTTATTTAAGCACTTTCTCTTTACTTTCACACTGTACTTTTCTCACAAGTGTGCAACATGACATGTAAAGAAAATAAGTGAAATTTAACCCATGCACCTCCACATCCAAGGGCAGTTAGCCCCTTTAGGCCACCAGCATGCTTTCCCTCTGTCACCCTGCACATGTCTGACAAGACTGTAGGAACAGCTGTGACAGTCAGCAATAACGTGCACTGGGGGAGGGGGGAGCTCTGGCCTGGGTCACCTTTGAGGATGATCTCATGTCATCAACTTTTATCATATCTACTTATTAATCTCCTTTTTAGATTTTTCTCAGAAGCTACAGAGCTCCTGTAAAGCTAACATTTAACAAATAATCATGTTAGTGACACGAACAGCTTTGATACTAGAATATTATAAAATAGTTTACAATGAAAATCCCTGTTTGGTAGGAGTCTGAGTGACACTGCAGTTGATTCATTTGTACACAGACTGCTCTTGGCGCTAGAGAAAATGCTTGCTCGGTGTTTGGCATAGTTTTATTCTGAGGGATCACTAATGTGCTATTTTGGGATCAGGCTAGAATCCTATTGATACTGGATATTATGACATCTTTATATTTAACTTGATTTCCTCAGTTATAGAACTGTATCTTTGGAATCAACTGTTCTCAATTATATTCTCTTAGTATGAGTTCACCAGGAAAAAACATGCCAGTTACTATTTTTATGAGTTTATGCACACAAATATGAAACATACAAATAGGCTAGAATTTATTAACATGAAACATTTAATACAGAAAGAGATAAGACATTATAAAGTCATATGTCATGAGCATATTGAATGTGCTCAATTGCCTTTAAATGTCTAACGTATAACCATTAGATGCTATTATAGGGATTATAAACTATATTGAAGTAATATATTTAAGCATCCAAAAAATCAAAGTAAATAAAAATAATTCTGCTCATTGGCTCACAGTTAGGAAGAAATGGGAGTAATAACAATAAAATAATAATGTGCGGGAAAGAAAAATATATCCTGCAACAGCCTGTGCTGCTTCAATATCTGATGCAAGGGAGGGAGCCAGAGGCTTCCAAATCATAAAAATGAATATTTGTCTGCCAAAGAAAGGCTGTACACATCCTTTTCACACTCTTGCCCTCCAGGGGCCTCTTTTGACCTCGTTTTGTCCCTGTTGAGAGAGAAGAGAGGATATGAATATGGCTTAGGACATTAGCTCCAGGAGCCTGCAGCTCTGGGAATCATTCAGTATCTGCGTCTCATGGGACTTATTTAGCACCAGGATCACACTGACCTTGCTGAGTGGGATCTGTGATGAACACCTTACACGGGCCTTACCTTAGGGTTTGTTCTCATTAGGAGGTGAAGGATAATTTTAAGTTATCATTTAAAAAGTGGGAAAACTGAGGACTAGATACATTCAGTAATAGCATAATTCTGCTACAATTTTTCCAAGAGTTTCCTAAGTCACAATTGTTGGCTGCTATAGAATTAGAGTCTCAGAAACTCAGGATAGATTCAAGTATTCTAGGGCAATGTCTTCATCTCATGTTCTCTATCCATGCAATTTTAGGGGCTTAAATGTACAACTTCATCTAGCCTCAAGAGTGTGAGCAGTGGAGGAGAGGTGTGAACTGGGCAGGGCAGGCAGGTCCTGGGAAGAAAGAGGCAAGGAGGAGAAAAAAAAAGCCGCCTTTGTCAGCCCTTGTTAGGAACAGTCAGAGCCTGGATGACAGAAGTTCAAGCTCATTACATGGAAACATTTTTTTTTCTTATGGCAAAATGTATGAAAATCTTAAAGGTCAAGCTGTATGCTAGGAATTGTTGAGAAGCTTTGAAGCATTTGCTAACTGAATCATGAATTATAGTATATGTTAAAAATGATTATGTTTAAAAATAGAGCACATGCACAGAGTTGAAAGTGGCATTGAAAATTGTCCTTCTCCACATACGCATGCAATCCTAGAAAGGTATGTATCTGTTCAGTTGAAAAAACATGCTTTTCATAAAATTTTTATTTTAGTGTAAGTTCAGATATGTAGAGATATAGCAAAGCAGGCATTGAGGGTTTATTTCTATATGCCATAGAATAGACCTGATTTCCTCCATGATTATCTTACATTAATATAGCTTTGTCTTGATATTATGTATGAATACTGATATATTATGAACAAAGGTACTTCTTCATTAGACCTCATGTTTTTTTATGTGAATCCCTTTATTCTGTTCCAGGAACCAATCCAAGGGACCACATTGCATTTATCACATCTCTTATGGCTTTTGACTGTGATGGTTTCTTGGACTGCCCTTGTTTTGATAAGTAACAGTTTTGAAGCTTGCTGATCATATGTTTTAGATAATATTCCTAAATTAATATTTGAGCAAAAGTAGCCTGTTTGGTAGGTAAGTTTCCTCCGAAAAGCCATAATCTGTTGTAGGAAACTCAAAGTGGTAACAGTGGGATACTTCTTAGTTATTTGTTGGTCAGGGACGCCCCAATGTCCAATCCAAACAATACAGGCTATCACCACTGCTCTGGACTGACCACCAAAGCTAGGTGGTCAGACCTTGTTTCTGAAGACATATGCTTCAGTTGAACACTGAGAAATCAAGAGGGAACTGTGCTGGATACTTCCTGCCTAATGGTAGATGATATAGTGTTGCAAAGTGCCATGCAGTCCACTAGGGGAGAACAGTCAAAAGTCTGACCCAACAGGGGACACTGAGAGCTATACAACTGACTAGCCAAGTCAAATGTACCCACTGGTGCAATAATGACATGACAGTTATGAGGATAACCAGCTGCTTTCTGATTGGATTTAAGGCCTGCATCACTGAAGGGAATTCATTCCCAATATTGAAAATCTAGTCAAATGCCTAGGATTTGGAGAACCGCAGATTTAGGAAGGAAGCTACCATTGTTTGGTAGTTAAATGAGTGTGCTGTGCACACCCAGTTGTCCTCTACATATGTATGTTTATGCTGCTAGATTAGTGATGCTCTCATATTTGGTCATAGCAGTGACTACTAGTGAGAATCAGAACTCATGAATGTACTGAGAATCAGTGATGTTTGAGTGCTTAATGCTAAATGAGATATCAATATCATGCCATCCAGGGCTCAGGGAGCATTACAGAAGACAGGATAGAAAGAATGCAAGATCCAGAGGATGAGAAAGAGTGCTATGGAATGCTTTCCATTCATGATCTCACAGCAAATGTGCAGGACCTCAAAATATTGGGTCCAGCAACATTCTATCATTGGAAGAGGGAGAAAAGACGTAACAGCAAAAGAGGGACTCACGGTAAAGAAGAGGTTCAGTGGAAGGGTGATGAGTTAGAAGGGATCCGTGAAGTGAATGGGAGGAGTTTATGACCCAAAGACACTGATGTACATCAAAATTATAATAATGTTTTTAAAATAAATTGCATTTTCTTGTGATTATATAATATTTTATATACTGACATCTTTGCGTTTGCTAGTTGACATTTGTGGCTATAAATAAGTACCATATTTTTTTGTGTGTGGGGTTGTTTGAAGTAGGGTCTCTCACTCTAGATCAGGCTGACAGTTCACTATATAGTTTCAGGTGGCCTTGAATTTATTGAACTTGAATTTATCCTCCTACCTCTGCCTCCAGAATGTTGAGATTAAAATGTCATTCCATCATACCTAGTTTTGTATGATACTTTTAGCATATTGCAACAATAGAAATGCATGCATTTATAGTTCTACAAGTTAGAGAGCTGAAATAAATTTTATTCAGTTAAAACGAAGGTATTGGTAGGGATGGTTACTTATGGTATTGCAGCTAGAGAAAAGAACCCATTTTTGCCTTATTCAGTTTTAGAGTCTGAAGACAGCCCCATTGGAAGTCACACACCTGGAATTATAGAAACTGACTCTGTGTTTATTTGCCCAAGAGTGGGCTAGCTGCTTCTAGGAGCAGAGTTTGAAAGAAAGCAAACAGACCACAAGAGTCTTTTAAACCAAGGGTGAGCCCACTGCTTCTGCTCTTGCTACTGCTCTGATGTTTCTGTGGCTATAATTTCTGATGACAAGCTCTCACTTGTGTTTCTACTGAACATCAAAAAACAATAATTCTTCACATGGGCAAAGGACTGGCAGCAAGTTTGTGAAAAGCAAGGACCTTTGGGCTTCGAATAATCCTTTAAAGGTTTGTTAAAAGAAGGGATCTCAGGGTATGACCTGTTAGTAGTAGACTCTGCTCACCCAGGACTCTCTCTCTCTCTCTCTCTCTATCTCTCTCTATCTCTCTCTCTCTCTCTCTCTCTCTCTCTCTCTTCACAAATTCAATCACTATAAGCTCCCGTGTACTCTTCAACATATCTGTGGAAGTTCTATGGGACATTCATTACTCGCTGCATTGTCTTTAATGCTATGGTCTGCACTTCTCACACATGCACACTTGTTCTGGGTCAGAAGTGCAACAAGTCACTGAGGAAGTAGAGCAAAGGGCATAGCTTAATACTAGTCAGCATCTCTAAACATCCCTTATCAATACTGGTCACCTGTGCCATTCATGCCAAAGGTACACCAAAGCACAGGAAACCTCCTTTGATTGATTCAAGAGAGTGGATTACATGGTTGGAAGGATAACTTCAGGGCAAGTTACAAGTCAGGAATTTAGCAGGAAAAGCATCTCATTACAATATTCTCCAAAGCTGTGAGTAAGGTCCCTAAGAAATATTCACACAGTCCTTTCCCATAGTTCATTCCCATATTTCATTCCCACACTTTGTTCTGATAATTTATTCTCACAAAAGGCATTCCTTGGTTTGTGGCCATACAATTTCAGTCTGTTTCTTAGGTCACAAAGCTTCTTCTGTTATTGAACCTCCTCTGCCTCCTTTATTTAATTGGTTTCTATTCATTGTATATAGTGTTGGATTTCATATAAAAAAGTTCTTTCAAGTATATCATGTACTATGACTATATTCACCCCTTACAAGAATCTCCCATTATGACCCCTCCATTCTCCACAGCGCCTCCTTTCTCCTAATCTCCCTTCTGCTTTCACATATATGTGCCTGTTTCATGTGTCTGTAAAGAAGTCTAGGAGCAACAAATGAGGAAAAGAAAACGTGATATTTGTCTTTCTGAGTTTGACTTATTTTGCTTAATGTGATGATCTCCAGTTGTATCCATTTTCCAGGAAATGGCACAATTTTCTTCTTTATGGACTCCATTGTGTTATGTGTACCACATTTCCTTTGCTCATTCATCTGTTGATGGACACTTAGACTGATTCTATAACTTGGCTATTATTAATAGTGCTACAATAAATATGAATGAGTACATATTTTATGGTGTATTGCCTTAGATTCCTTTGGGTATATACCCAGATGTGGTATGGCTGGGTAATTAGGTATTCCTATGTTTAGTCATGGGAGGAACTTCCATGCTGATTTACATAGTGGCTAGACCAATTTCCAACAGTATATAAGGGCCAATATTTCTCCACATCATTGCCAGCACTTATTTGTTTTCTTAATGATTGCCATTTTTACTGGAATGAGATTGTGTGGGTGTTTGAATGAAATACAACCCCACCTCCACCCCAGGCTCATGTGCTTTTATTAATTGGCCTTCAAGTGATGGAAATTTGGCCAGGCTGTGGAGCCTTTGGGAGGTGAACACTTGCAGGAGAAAGTGAGTCACCAGGACCAACCTTGAGGTTTATTAGTCCAGCTCACTGGATGTTCAGAGCTAGCTCACTCTTACCCTGCTGCTGTGGCAAGATGTGATCAGTTGTCTGTTCTTGTTTTTTTCTGCTGTCAATTTCAATACTTCTGATCTAAATTTAAATATTTTCTTCTTTTAAAAGAACTTTTATTTAATTAATTTACAAAAAGGATAAATTATTTACTTTAGATTTTGTTCATTTTATTATATGCATTCAGTATTAAATATTTCCACAAATTTTAAAATGCATTTTCATATTCTTTTATTTCAAAATAAATTTTTAAATTTCTCTTGATATGCTTAGGTTATTTACATGGTGTCATGTAATTCGAGATATGTTGGTATTTTTCTTTTTCTTTCTCATATTGATTTACAATTTGATTAATTTCTTTATGATCTGGGGATATTGATTTTTTAATTTAAATTTTTAATTTTTGAAAAATATGTAGTCTGGCCTTGTATTTGGGATTTCTTGGTAATAGTTCTAAATGTGCTTGAGTAGAATATGTGTTCTATAGGTGTTAGATGAGGCATTCTATAAATGTCTATTATACCAAGCTAATTCATATTACTAAATTTCCCCCTAGATCTAGATCTACTAATACCTAAGGAGCCCTTGATGCTCCAAACTATCATAGTGGAATTGTTTATTTCACTTTATAGTTATATCAGTTTTTTTTTTTTTTGGTTTTTTGAGGTAGGGTCTCGCTCTAGTCCAGGCTGACCTGGAATTCCCTATGTAGTCTCAGGGTGGCCTTGAACTCACAGCGATCCTCCTACCTCTGCCTCCCGAGTGCTGGGATTAAAGGTGTGCACCACTACGCCTGGCATTATCTCAGTTTTGTCTCGTGTATTACAATACCATGATATTACTTAACAGACATATTAAAATCCTTTTATCTTCCTAAAATTTCACCACTTTTTAATTATGGCACTGTTATCAGCTTTCTTAAGCTTTATTAATTCTGCATTTTCTTAAGTCAATGAAAAAAATCCAGCTTTTTTATTTGTGTTAATATAATATATTTCAGTATCCCTTTGTTGATGATCTGCCTGTGTGTTTTTAAAGGACATTTTCTCATAAACAAAATATACTACTGTTGTGTTGTCTTATCTACTCTGATAATTTCTGTCATTTAATTGCCATGTTTAGAGCATTGGTCGATAAAATGCCAAAGTAGTTAGGCATTTCCATTGCTTTCATGAGTTTTGAATCTTCCCAGCACTATCTTTGACAAAAAGAAGTTTCTCTGGCCTATGGGGAGATCAGCAGTAGTCAGTGGGCATGAAATAACACAATCTAAAGAGAGGAAATTTTGATGAGTAGAACATCTCTATTTAGTCAAATTCCAGTAGTAAGCAGCTTCCCTGCAATGGTCTATGACTTCCCAGACATAGTCTCTTGACTAGATTTTCAGTACAAGTTATGGATTCTCTCCTGCAGAATGGGCCTCAAATCCAATCAAAAGTGCATTTGGTTACCCTTATTACAATCATGCCTCCATTACACCACTAGGTACATCTTGGTTGGCTGGAAGGTTTTGTAAAAAGCAGGGAAGATCCATTAATCCATAAGAATGCTGCTTTCTTTTCTCCCCTGGTAGCCTGCACAGAACTTTCCCACAAGATGACAGCTAGCCATCAAGAAAGAGACTTCCAGCTCATTGCCAGTTTGATTATTCAGTGTCCTACAACTGACTCATTGATTTCTTCAGAAATGGGGTTTTATTATCTATTTCTTGTGGGCAGCCAAGGGCCATGTAAATCACCTGGGCCATTTTTGAGGACTCAGGAGCATCTATGACCAAAAATTTAGTGGGAGGTGTTGCGCCCCTGGTACTCCAATGACTGAGGGCTTTTGAAAGCTGCACTGTCCACCTCCACAATGAGTTTTTGCCCACCCCCTCTCTCTCTTTCAAATCTTAATTATATTTTTGACTACCTAACAAAAAACTAGATAACTGGATATCTTATCTATTGCTTTTTTCATAACATCTTTTGTTTTGTTCAACCCTTTCCTGCATCCCCTTCTCTATTTCACTTTAGCCTTTCCACCCCAGCAGTACTCCACCTCCCTTCTTACAGATTTAGTGTCACCTCCGCTGAAGCCCTCCCCTGTCAGTCCTCTGATTGTCTCTTTCTGGTTTCCTGGTCTCTACAGTCTTTTATTTCAGCTTACACACAAATCTAACAACTTGAAGATAGAGGTCCACATGAAAGACAAAATTAAGCACTTGTCTTTCTGACAATGACTTATCTCCATTCTAATTTACATAATGGCCATAACGACTTAAACTACCACCTATAGTGAATCAGAATCCCTCACTGCTCACATCCTCTCCTAACATTTACTGTCATTACTCTTCTTGATCATAGCCATTCTGACTGGGGTGAGATGGGATCTCAAAGGAGTTTTAGTTTGCATTTCCCTGATTGGCTAAGGATGTTGAACATTTTCTTTAAAAAATTAATTGGATATTTTTATTTCTTTTCTGAGGATTCTCTGCTCAGTGCCATAGCCCATTTTTGATTGGGTTGTTTATTTTTTTAAGGTGTTCTTAGTGTTCTTTATGTATTCTAGATATTAATTCTCTGATATATGGCTTGGAAAGATATTCTTTCTCATTCTGTATGCTTCTTCTTGACTTTTTTGATGGTTTCCTTAGTTTTACAATAGCTATATAGTTTCATGAGATCCTATTATTATTTCCTTTATTTCTTGGTCTATGCAGAAAGTCCTTCCCTATATTATATCTTGAAGTGTTCGTCTACTTGTTTCAGAATTTCATTTCTTACACTGAGGTCTTGTTGTATTTGAAGATGATTTTTGTGCATGAGGCGTGTTGTAGTCAGCTTTCTAGTTGCTGTGCAGAAAGAACCAAAAAAAAAGCTGCTTGTGGAGGAATGGGTTTATTAGGTTTACAGACTAAAGGGGAGACTCCATCCTGGCAGGGAAAATGATGGTATGAGCAGAGGGGTGGACATCTCCTCTCTGGAAATAGTGGCAGGAAGGTGGGCCAAACACTGGCAAGGGGAAGCTGGCTTATAGCCTCCAAAAGCCCGCCACCAACAACACAGCTCCATAGAGTTTGTAAAATCCAAACTGCTATCAGCTGAGGATCGATTACCCAAAACACATTCATTTGTTTGTGGGGGACACCTGGAACAAACCATGATAAGGTGAGTTAAGGCTCGAGCTTAATTTTAAATGTAGATATCCAATTTTCCTAGCCCTATTTGTAGAAAAGTGCTCTCTTTTCTCAATTGTCAATTTTATGTTTTTGACAAATTTCCACAAAATCAGGCAGCTGCCGTTATATGGACATATACCTGGATCCTGTTATTTCATTGATCTAATATATCTGTTCTTGTGCCAGAACCAAGATTTTACATATTTGAGAGAGAGTAAGCGAATGAGTATGAGCATGCCAGGGCCTCTTGCCATTGCAAATGAACTTCAGATGCAGTCATCATTTTATGCATCTGGCTTTACATAGGCACTGTGGAATTGAAGCCAGAACAGCAGGATGACCATTTTCATGACATTAATACTTCCAACATACATGAATGGGAGATCTTGTAGTGCTTTCCTCAACTTCTTTCTTCAGTATTTTAAAGTTTTCACTCTAGAAGTATTTCACTGACTTAGATCTACAATGAAAGAAAGAAAAATATTAAAACAATAAACTGAACGATAAAAATGTGAAATTTTGCACAGATTGAAAAGTGATCAATTTACATTATATGAGTAAAAATTGTCTTTTAAGTGTTCTTATACTTTAATGCTTCCAGCAGCTTTTAACCCACAAACGATTGTCTCACTTGATGTATATAAAAATGTTCTTATTTTCCAGATGTAGGCATGGTAGTTTTCACTGTATTCTTCAGTTTCTGGAAAGTTCTTTGCTTTTCAGATTGGCTACCTTTTTTTTTCCTGTTCAATGCATAGGGTGATATATCCTAAACTCTTTACATAGTAGAACCCAAACTAAAATAAAGTATCTATTTATTGAAATTTTTCAATATGTAATACACAGTCTCAGGGATGTATGCTGGATTTTTACCATTATTATTATTGTAAACATATTATGGTTTTTGTCTTCTTTTTCTCATTATAGTGTTAGAAGCAGAATATGTACTCTTGAGAAACTCCATAGAACTCAATTTCTCTGTCTTGGAAGTTTCTGCAATAGTTAGGTATTAAACAAAACCTAACGGATTTCTAGGCAAATGAGTGAAATAAGCTGAAAAATTTCCTATACTAGAAAAGGTCAAGGTCTCCTAGTGCAGGCAGTAGGATGAATCAGAATGGACAAGGTGCTAAGATAGTGGGTAGTCTTTCAAATCAGACTCTAAGTAGTAGAAGAATTCCGGGGAAGCTGGTAGAATTAAGAATAGAGCTAGGGTATATGGAATGAAGAATAAGGAAGTGGGAAGAGGAATATTCAGTTACGCTTCACAACATGAACTTCAGAGGCTGAAGAAAACAGCTTCCTAGGTAAGCTACAAAGAAAAGGGTTGGCCTTATCAAGGCATTTAAATTTGATTTGAAGTCTATACAGAAGCTCTTGAAGGATGCTGAGATTCAGCATGCTTGGCTTTGCATTTCATACTAGGAATTGGATATTGATAGAGGTGAAGACTTGGTAGAGCTGTTTGACAAGGAAATTGCAGGGGTGGGAATTTAGGAGGATCTAAAGAATGCAGCAATAGAGATGTGATAAATAACAATTGCATAGTATATTTAAGCATCAATTATTGCATTTGTGAGGGAACAAATTGGTTGGGTGGAAAGTGGAATGTCTCCCCATAGGATCATGTTTTTTGAATACTTGGCTCCCAGCTGATGGCACTTTAAGATATTTGTAGGGTCTTTGTATTGTGGAGCTTTGTGGGAGGAGTTGTGTCACTGGGGGCAGACGTTGGGATTTCATAATCTGTCCTCCCTTGCCAGTGCTAGATAGCTCACTTTCTCTTCTGCTTCTGTGATGATATGTGACAATCTGAAACAGCTTTCTGTCGGACCATACTTTCCCCACCATGATGGAATGTCCCTTGGAATCTGTAAGCTGAAGTAAACCCATTACTTCAATAAGCTGTTTCTGGTCTGTGTTGGACGAGCAATGAGAAGGTAACTGCTACACAAGTATCACTGAAAAGACAGGAATTCAGACTATAGGAGTCAAGTTTATTTGGTGATTGGGCATATGATGATGTCATGCATTGACATGCAGAAAATGTGAGAAAGAACAAGCTGTTTGTAAAGTGATGAGTGAAGAGCAACACTTGTTTAAGAATATAATGAGATTTTTAAGTAATCTAAAATCTACTAGAGGGTGGAAATAGTCATGATTGAAGTTTTTGCCATCATCTTGATAAAATGAGTTGGATAATTTTCCTTCCATCAACATAAACTAGAAAATTTTATTGTAACTACACTTCAAATCAAATATTTCATTTTAGACTGTACTGTTGAACAGAGGTCATGCCCTACTCAGGACAAATCCAGCAATTCCTTTTTGAATAACCACCTGGAAGATATGGCTAAAAGAATAAGCAACCAATCAAAATAAATTAAATGCTCTGTGAAACAACTTTCTGACTAAGCAATGAAGATTTTTTTAAATCAATTAGAATATTTTTTTTTACTTCTGACAAATAGCATCACATATATAAATATACCTTTTCAGGTATTCAGAATCATGAAAATTTAAAGTAAAACTCTAGAAGAGTATCTAAAACATGAACACTAGTTAATTTCTCATTCACCAACTTTCTTAATATCCATCATGATAAGTAATCTCTCAACTGGGGTAGCATTTGAGCTTTGTCCTTTGTTTATTCTTACTTTACACTTTGAAATTCCTAGGAATAGAAATGAGTAAAACATAATAAATAAATATTAATAAATTAATATTTCATCATTTACTCCGTGTTGATGATGTGCTTATAAAGCAGAGTCTTTGCTTGACTAAGCAAATTAAATTTAGTTTGTAACAACTTTATTGTTCCTGCAGAAAAGAACCCAACCAAAAGCTGATTCTGGAGGAATGGGTTTATTTTGGCTTATAGACTAAGGGAAACTCCATGATGGCAGGGATAACAATAGCATGAGCAGAGGGGCAGGCATCACATCCTGGTCAACACCAGGTAGACAACAGCAACAGGAGAGTGTGCCAAACAGTGGAAAGGGGAAGCTGGCTAGAACCCCCATAAGCCTGCCTCAAACAACATATCACCCACAAGGTTCTAATACCCAAACTGCCATCAGCTGGGGATCAAGCATTCAGAAAACATTCTTTTGTGGGTGACATCTGGAATAAGCCATGACAGTTTGTGACCTTCTAGAATAAATTCAAACTGCTAGACTTTATATGAAGTAAAGAATTACATCAGATTCTCACTCTTTGAAATTAAGAAAGTCAATGTTTCATAATTCTTCAAATCAAGCCAACACCTTTGCTTTAAAAACAAAGATATATCTTCACTGACAAAATGCAAATAAAGGCAGATCGGTCACTTAAAGGGAATAAAATAACCTTTAAAATCATGCAAGTATATTGATATTGGAGCACATATGCTCCAGCAAAGTAAATAAAGTTCCATCAATCTTGTTGTAACCATTTCAGTTAGGGATATACTTACATTTAAGGTCACAGGCTTTAAAAAGCACAATACAAACTGTAATTTCTAATATAACTTTGTATTTGCCAATGATCAGGAGTTCACTTGTACACCATGCTATCCTCCTCTTTATACCTGAGCTCTAAGGTTTTATTGATCTTCATTTTTAATTATGCACTAGTGAGCTCACTTCTGTTCTATTCCATTCACAGAATGAATGAAGCCATAAACTAAGCATATACTATATCAGTTAAAGGTTTACCAAATGAGTTCCCATGGTTTGCTTTTCTCACTAAATACTTGCCCATGTGCTGGAAAAGATCTCTGAAGCGGAATACATCCCGGCCTTTGGGCCTGCGGGAACATTATTTCACATATATCTGTCTATTTGGTCTAGTGACTTTTATATGGGAACCATCGAAAGTCCCTGTTCCCTCACACAAAAGATTTCAGTGAAATTCCAAATGAAATTGATTTCTCCTTTGGCTTTGTTTTCATTTTGGGGATATAACCTCTGACATGTTTATTCATTTATATTATTTTAGCTCATTCAACAACTAAACATAAGGAAGAGAGAGGAAGGGAACATAGTTTATACACATCAACACTGGGTTTTAATTACGTCTTTATTAATGTAGATGCTTTTGTCTACTAGGAACTATAAAATCTACTAATAAAATAATGAAAAACAATAGCAATATATCTTGAAAATAGAGAACATATCATCTCACCAGATTAACTAGAGCCTGTATATAGTGAAGGGCTCTATAAGTCATATAACTGCCATACGCTGATTTCCATGGATAGTTTTTGAATTGTATATTTGCCTGGAGTTTTTTGTTTGTTTGATTTTTTATTTGAGTTAAGGTCTCATTTGAGCCCAGGCTGACCTTGAACTCATAGCAATTCTCCTCCCATTTTTTTTTTCATTCATGACAGAACAAAGTCAATGATACTTTACTGGTTGACTAATTGAAGTGTGGTATCAAAGGTGATTTGCCTAATTTTTGAGCCACATTTGTGGGACTGATTAATGCGCAACCATGAGCGAAAGAGACAGATTAACCATAGCATGAATTGTGACACACGTTTCTCACCAGAACTCTCAACAGTAGTGTCTTACATAATATCAATTTATTTGCATATTTGGGGATCATTCTTACCCAATGTAACAATAAACATTAACCCTTTACTCTAAGAGAAGTTTATGCAAACAGGGTTGATGTGTTATGCCGTATTAAATTCTTTTTCATTGTAATGACACTTTTCCTTTTGTAGTACCGTATTATTCCATATTTTCTTTTAAGATGAGCATTCTCAAACTTCCTGGCAAATATTTTAAATATGTTATAGTATTGATAATTCTGTTATTTCCTTCTTTTTCAAAATGACATATGAAACATGTAGATGAGTGGGATACAGTCTAATCTGGAATTTAGTATTTGAATAGAAAGTCTTCTTAATGGTAATAAAAGCACTTTCAAAAGTTTCATGGTGTTTCTATTTGTAGCAAATTTGGTTTTGAATGTCAAGCGTTCTTAAGAACACTTTGTGAAGAATATCTTTGTTTTTAGAATCATGATACTTTTAACATGGAAATTTTTGCTACATTTTTTTTTTTACTTCCCATATCACTGACACCAGGAGAGATCAGTGGACATACTCAGCATGCTCTTTAGAGGCAAGGCTGCAGTCCGGGAAGGTTTAGAGGGAGGCCTTCACTGTTCAGGCTTCTTGTGAAGGAACCTTCTGTCCGGTGGTGGAGTCTCAGCTTCTTGGAAAGGGGAGCCATTTATCACAGTCCTAAATGAAAGCATTCTTTAAGCACAAATGTCTTTTTCTCTCTTTGTCTAATTACTGAGAGGAAAAGTGAGAAGGAAATGTCAAAACAGAGAAACAGTGGTGTATAGAGAGAACAGCCACTCTGGAGCTCAACCAGCTTTTGTGAGGGTTTGGGCGATTTGTCAAATGGTTGTGGCATAAGTCAAGCTCTGAGGTTGAAAGGTCTTGACCTAAGGAGTCCAGGAATCAGACAGTGTAAGCAACGGGTCTGCTAGAATTTTCAGCTGGAATGGAGATGAACAATGATGGGAGCTGGACATAACAAAGCCTCATTTGCATAATTCAGGTAAGTAATTTTATTGAAACTGACAAGGATGTGACAGGCTAAGAAAGAGAAGAGAACACACTCTTGCTGGGAACCACTAAAGCTCCTCAGTTAGGTATGTGAAAATAAATGACAGCTAATCTCTTCACTAAAAAAATCTGTAAACAAAGCCATTTTACCCAGGGTTCACCCATGACCTTTCATAGAGCTAGCTAGAGATTCTTTAGTCCAGCCTTGCAGAATGTAGCAAAAGGAATGCACCAAATTCAAATTATGTTTTAGGGTTTAAATGTTAATAATCACCTCCAGGAAAGAGAATTTATTCTAAGGCCAGTTTACAGTTTTCTTTAAACTGTGGATAGGGATCAAAGATTTGATATCAATGCTGTAGAAAAACATTTTTTTCTTCCTAAGAATAGATGGTGGTGGTGGTGGTGGGGTTAACTCAAACAGCTTGAACTAAGAATTTAAAAAATGAACAGCTTTAGCACTCAAATTTGCTGATGTGTGTTACAGATTATATTAATCTTTGCCAGTTCATCATTTTAACTCTTTTTTTTTTACTTTCTGTTTCAGAAGGTGTGGACTTAAGCATCACATGAATTTAATATTGATGTACATAATTTAAAAATAAAAACGTTTAATACCTAACCACTATTTTCGATGTTTTATAAAATTTTATAACATCAGCAAAATCTGAAGATTAGATTTTAGGCAGCGTGGATACACTTATTCATAAAAGGATGATAGAGCTCTCAGTAATGTTCCTCGTTTCAGAGATAAGAGAAGCTAAGTTCATAAGAGCATTTTCCGTGTCTTTATATATAGTGTTGCTTTTATGTGAGGATCACCAGGTGATAACTAAATGTCTTTTGCAATTCAAGTTGCTTACCACTCATTGGTGACTTCCAGAGGAAGGACAGTAATGGATGGAAATGGTAATCAGGCTAAAGAAGAATGCTACTCTAGCCTAGTTTGCTAGAGGAGAACCATGCTTCTTGTGCCCTTTCATTGTGCAAAAACCATGAAACCCACTTAGTCAGATATGAGCTGAAAAATCCCCAGGCCTTTCAGGGTAGCAAATATCCACATGCTCTTCCTGCAGTGTATGGAACACATGCATAGTTTGACCAAAATGTGGATCATTCCATCAAATGGGAAGCCGTTGAGAGTTCTGGCTAGATCAAATGTAGATCTTAGTATTATAAACAGGCTAATGCATAATTCATGAGGCTTAATGAATATTCCAATTCATGACAGCCAACTGGCTCTATAGGTCACACCTCCCAGTCTCATATAAATAAAGAATGAGATACTGGAAAGCATACCAGCTGAACCAAACTGAGTGCCAAAAACATGCATATTAATGAGGCACTATAATAGATACTTGACTCTTTGGAAGTGTCTATATTGGATTCCAGCTACAGAGAGAAAGAAAGTTCGCAATGTACCTTTAAACACACCATACTGTGCACCACAAAATACAGCTCTTTCTATGAAATATGGAATCAAATGATACTGATGTGATTTCACATTCAGTAATCAACTCCATAATATCCTCTGACACTTCCATCGACATTGAAACATTCTGGAAAGATCCCCACCCCCTGCTCCCATGTTCCCTTGCAAATCTCAACTTGGTAACTAGGGAGAGGAAGTCCTTCCACAGTGCTGTTCTTTTATGTGTTCTGTTTAGACCTTGGATCAGGATGAATGGTAGCTCAGATGAATGCATCTGTGCCATTTTTCTTGGCCCCAGACTATGTTTCCTCACTACCATGACATCTGAACAGAAGGAGAAAACATCTCCCTTTTGTAGCAGGCTAATTTAATTTGTACCTTCCACCTAGGGGTAAATATGTTTGTCTGTCTGTCTGAGCTTTTTGCCCACTTTCTTTTCTCACGGGAAACCCTACGGAGTAGAAAGCAGGAAATTGCTTAGTGCTCTAACTTTATTTTAGAGTAATTTAATTTGAAGCCTTCTCACACCCACCCTTAAGTGAAGCAACTGTTGGAATCCCCTCGGGATCTCCTTAATGACTTCTGTATGTCTCCTGTGTCACAGATGTCAAAGGCTTGTTGTTTACAAGAATAGATGGCCTAAAAGAGCCAGCTCGGGGCTATTTTACCCACAGAAGATGTGCATTCCTTTTTAAAATAGTGAAGAAAAATTCTTCAAGCTTTCATATTGACCCACATCGTTTCAAATGCATACCAAATACCACTGATCTTTTTTACCTTGTCTTAGGCATTATTTGTGACTTGACCTTTTTTTTTTTTGATGTGGGAAGTTATCAAAGATTTAAACAACTGACAAACATCTTTCCCTAAGTAAAATAGAAGTGCACACAACTCAAAGGTTAACATTACATAAATTTTTGACATACATGTTGTTACCTTGTCTTATAGTATCTCAGATGTCAGAGAAAACATCAAATTAAATTTATGGCTAACACCAAAATGATATCTTTATTAATAAGGATTGAATTAGAGGAAATTTTCCTGCTGAAGTTTAAGTCGGCATATTAAAGTGAATTGTTTCACTCCTTGTAATAGTTTCAGTGCACTTTAAAATACAATTGCCTTTTTGTCATAGTTGTGAACACATATTTAACTAAATTGTCTTTCAAGGTATTTTGTATTTCTCTTTTGATATTTTGAGATAAGATCAGAATTGATGATTCTATATTATAAGAAATGAGACCCATATCATTATACTGTAAACACACCTTTTGTATTTAAAAAAGATGATTAAACTATGATTTTATTACAATTATTTTACTACTTCCCACTCAGTAGAAAAAATCACTTTATTTTAAATAATTGTATGATGATAAAGCAGTCTTCACTTATAACCAATCTCATTTTGTTTGACAAGTATAATATTTGATTTTTTATGCATCTAATTTAATATGAATGACAGTGATGTTGATGGTAAAGCTGTACTAACTGAATGAACTCAAATTCTGAGCTATTTAGAATTAGCTCACAACATAGCTTTTCAACATATTGAAAAGATTTTGTTGTCTTAGCATATATTTAAAAATTATATCTAAACTATTTAAATATTAGGTGAACCCATATATTAAAAAACATTGGAGGAGATATGACTTTTCATAAGGAATGGGGAGGAATATTACAGTTGGGTATAAGAATTTTTCATTTTCACTCAGCCTTAGTTGTGCATATCCACATTCCTTGTAGATTTATGTCAAGTCAGTTACTCGGTCTACAATTATCACAGGACAGCTTCTTATTACTTTTGATGGGAGGAAAAGGTAGCTTATGTGATTTAAGTTAATTAGAAATGTAGTTGGCTTCTACTGGGGAAATATTATGTGTTTTCAGTACTAACTGACTGTTACAGAAGGAGGTGGTCCACTCACATGGCATCTTTATCCTAACCCAGACTTGCACATTAAGGCAGACATTAGTTTCCTAGATTCTAAACCCAGCGTTGGCAGAGTTTTTCTGAAAAAGGCTAGATTTTTAGATGTTATAGGCTATATATCATCTCTGTAATATATTCCTCTTTATTTTTTTATACCCTTTAAAATTTTAAATACCAAGCTTAGCTTTATGGCCAAAGAAAAAACAGTCCACAAGCCAGATTTGGGATAGCTGGTTGATGATAGTTTGTGAACTCTTTGACTAGGCTTTTAAGACTTTGTTTATTGTAGCAAAGCATTGGATTATACTCACACAACACTATACAAAAGCTCATTTCAAGCTCATGATTGCCTTCTGGGTTTATTTTATTTTGTGCTCTACTCACATAAGAATATCTGAACTGTAATACTTGATACAGGTATTTTATTTGGTGAGCTTTAAAAATTATAACATTATGAGAACTCATAACTTACATAAAACAACCTCCAAACTGCTATCATATATACTACTATACATGATGATTTTATTAGAGAATAAATTACCTGTTGTGTTAGTAGTAGAGCATGTGAATTTTTTTTGATGTTACTACAAATGAAAGTTCCTATGCTTACATTTCTCCAATTCACTTTACAACAAAATACCATATGATGCAATATTTTATTTATCCATCATGGTTTTTGAGTTTTTCTTTAATACATATTCAAGACTAAACCTTTAATTTCTGAATAAACATAAGATTTCAAAGAAATGAGGGTTTTTTCCATAATTATTTTTTAGATATGAATAAAATATTGTTCAATATTTTCAGTCTGATATGATTATTGATTTTTTGTCCTTGGCCTTCCCTCTGTTTCCCTCTCTCTTTTTTTTCTCCCCAACTTCCTCTCTCTAGAGCTTTTGAGATCACATGTGTGTATGTATAAAGTGCCTGAAGGTTCTAACAGGTGTGTACCATGCTTCAATTCTTGTAGATATAAGTATTATATGTGATAGAACTTACTATACTTTCTTTTATTAGTAGGGAACTTGGTTTTGTCCTCTCTTAACCAGGAATTGGGAAATCCTCTCATCTACAGAAACTCATTCTTTATGTTAAGTACATATAGTCTACATTCTGTCAAGAGAATCAATTGCTTTCTTCTCTGTCTCAGAGTTCCATGATCTAAATGAGATCAAGGAACTTTGAATTGGAACATAAATCTATCAAAGTCAGAGAGTCTTTTATAAAATTCGGAATACCAGTTTACTTATTGACCATGAGAAATCTAATTTTAAGGACAACCTGATTTTTGAATATATTGCAATCTTATCCTGTAAATGTATCTGCCAAGATATTTGAATTATAGTCATCTTCTCTGTAAACTTACATACTCAGCAACCTCATTTCCACATTCCCTAATGATATAGATGAGACTTACAGTGTTTGTAGTTTTGTTTCAAATTGTGTTTTACTAATGGAATTGGAAAAGTAGTATAAACCCATATTTTCTTGAAAGGTGGTCCTTCTTGAATATCAAAGCAGTATGTGTTAGTAATGATGAGAACTGAATTTTAAACAATATTCATAATTTGTGGGAAACTTTTAACATACGACAGAGACTACTTTCAGCACACATGACTTTTAAAATGAATGCTTATGAGCTGAGCATATATCACAAAACAAGGCCATAAGTCATCTCACTGGAGTGCAAACTCCATGAAGGAAAAGGGAGTCTTGTCATCATTTTTTTGTTTGTCAGTTCATTTATGTAGCACTGTATTTGGTATATAACAGGAAGAAAGTAAAATACTCTTGGCAGAATGAAGATGTCTTTATCAAAGAAAAACATTGGATCCAACTCGGGTGAATTTTAAGTTCCTAGAGGAAAGCTGTATATTCATTTGAAGAGGAATACATTTTCTAGAGTCATCTTTTACAATTATACTCATACATTAAGAGAAAAAAATGACACATGGAAACAAAGCAAAAAATCTTAAATCTCCCGTCTTCTTAAAATCTTTCAGATGTATGATTGAAAGTGGTATCTTAACTTTTAATATCAGAGCAGCACAAATCTTAATGCACTTTCTTTACTTACCATAGCCACAGGGATAGTTAAAGTCTCTGGCTGTTTTCATTGATAAATTTGACTAGAATCTAAGTTCCTGAGCCCATGATGGGCCAATGCTTATGTGTGTTTCTAAGAGGTTGCTAAGAGGGTTTTTTTTTTTTTTTTTTTTTTTTTTTTTTTCTGTTTGGGAGATGATCAACACTGCCCCCTGTGTGTTAGTGTGTTAGTGTCCTCTGATCTCTGCATTGTGATTCTCTCTCTTTCTCTCTCTCTCTCTCTCTCTCTCTCTCTCTCTCTCTCTCTCTCTGTCTCACCTTGAGTTTAAATGGACTTGAAATCTAGTCCTTTCACTGGTGTGTACACAGGCAAGTTGAAGATTACTGTTTCCTTTGGAATTTCTGTCCCTTGAAGTTGTACTGGAATCTCTGCTTTCCTTAGTTTCCACAGGGATTTCCTCTTCTGTGGCACAATACTCATATTGGCTAAACAGAATATCTCCTTCCTCCTCCCAGATATTTGTCCCTGATAATTCTCATTTAACACATTCACCAGTAAATTTTCCCAGAAAAAAAACCACATTCCTTAGAAAACTATCTGGTGTCCATTGTTAGTATTTATCATTTCAGCAGTATAAGGACTCCACCCCTTAGTTACATCTCCTGTCTGCAAACTTCTTAGAGCTTCATGTGAAACTTGCCACTAATATCACCAATGGATGCCACAAGCTTGAATTTACTGTGTGGTTTGAGTCTTAATAAATAAACAGCTGTATATTTGACAATATAAAGCTTGTTTTATTATCTTTATTTCTGCATGTGTAGTATGTGGTGTGTGTGTGTGTGTGTGTGTGTGTGTGTATGTGTGCTCAGATGCTCTGGGGGGGGTGAGAGCGATCAAATGCCCTCCTTCTATCATTCATTCATGATTTTGTTGATATAGAGTCTCTGTGAACACAGAGTTGAGGTTTTTATAAAGCCCCGGTGATTCTCTGATCTTTGCTTCCTATAGGACTGGGGTTACGGATGTTCATGGTCATGTCCAGCTGAGAAACCCTATTTTAAAGCAAAAGTAACTGCTTCAAAAAGACTAAATGATATTTTCATTTGATTTGATTTAATATAAGAGCAAAATACAACCTTGACCTTGCAATTCAAGCGCTGTGCATTCTCTTACATTGGGTCAAAGCTGATGAATGAGCATTTAAAAATCATTGAACTATAACTACAAGCAAGTGAACTGAGTGATTGAAACAAAAATTTGATTTATCTATTCTTTCCACCCTTTTTAATGTAGATAATAGATATTTGACTATACCCAAGTCCAGAAACGAAAAACAAATAAGCAAACTTAAACCACTTTCCAACTTGTTTATTTTCAATGCTAGCTAGTACCAGAATGTTTTATTCAGACTAATCAGGCTTCTGTAAACACTGTGTAGCGATTGATAGATTTTTAGATATTGGCACATGCACATTTATAGCTATTGACAAAGCTTAAGTCTTTTCAAGAACATTCCAACTATTATTGGCATTCTGCTTTATCCATTGACACTCACCATGATGTACTGTGGAAGACTTTAAGACTTTCAGTGTTTGTCTAAGCTTTACAGTCATTAATGTTTAATCACTTACAATTCTGAAAGCATTGTGCTTTCATTTTTTATGTGGCTTGTTTATCTATGCAAAGTAAATCAACAGTGTCTTTCAGATAGTCTCCTAGTACATTTATAATCAGTGCTGTTTGGTGATCAGTGATGAATATGGATACAACTGCTATTTGGAATTACTTTATCATTCTTTACAAATACAGAATTCAATTTCCTCTTCACAACAATTATAATGAAAGTAAATACCAGCTAAATTTTCTCAAATTGAACATATTAAGGCAAAGAAAATATTATCTTTTTTTTCTAGCATGCTATTTAAATATCTTGTACTTTCATAGACAATGTCTACTCTATAAATAAGAAAACCAATTCAATACAAAACTGTTTTATAAGAAAGAAATTTCATCCCTTAAAACAGCAACAAATTTTTTGTTGTCTATCCTTTAGGACAAGAGCAACTCACCCCAGGATCGGTTATCCCAAGGAAACAATGAAGAGATGTTGAACCATCTCTCTGTACATGCACAGCAATGAATGCACACCATTGTGTCATCACCGAGAAAGCATTAGTGAAAGACAAATGCACTTGGCCAAAGCTGGGAGAACTGGGGACACAAAGGACCTAATTCAAGCAAAGCGTAGTTGGTAGTGGACACATTTGTAGCATTTTAACTGACTCCTAGTAGTTGTATTTACTCTTTGCTTACATATAGGCTTTTACAGAAATTGACATGATGTTGCATGACCTCTTTGTATATTGAAAGACTGAAAATGTAGATAAAAGCACAATGTGTTACAAAGAGAAGTGTATTAAAGTTCTCAGAAATGTGTTTTTTTTTTCAAACTGGCTTCAGAAGAAACTAAAAACAATGGAAAACTATTCATATAACAAATAAAAATGTCATTTCCTTTTTACGGCTCTACAAATGGAAAAATACAGTTCTATTATTCCCTTTCATGAAACTGGCTGAAGTGTGAACAAACAAGCCCCAACCGGGTTGACAGATACTCCGTTATACTTTATTATCATGACTACCCCTTCATCATGTCAGGTATTAGATTGTCCATTCACCTGTCTGCATCAGCAAGAAAAAGGTTTATCACGTAAGTTCTTTTTCTTTGGTAAAAGTCTGAACATTCTTTATTTTGTACCACCGAGTCTATATAGATACTCATCTTTTATTTACATGCAATTCAAAGTCACATAGGATTGCAGGAAAATGTGGCAAAATCAGAGTTTCAGAATTGGATACACTGTAACTTTTAAGAGAGGAAAGCAAAAGGCTGAAGCCATACTGTTTACCTAAAGAGAGGGCTAAAGTAGAATTGCTCACAGCTAGTCGCTTGCTGTCCTCACCAAATTTTTTTTGTAGCTAATTCTACACCTGAAATTGTCTCATTCCATCCACTTCAGCCTCCGAGCCCAGGACTGCCTCGCAAACCACAGCGCCTCAGATTAACTAAAGCTTCTTTTGTGGGTAGAGATGTGGACACACCCTCAGAACTCTGAGGCTGATTTCCAGGGACCTTCAGAGGTGGTAATGCCTCCTTCATGGGCCTGGCTGTTTGCTACTGAGGTGTGTCTGTAACTTCTGATGTGCTGCCAGTCATGGATTTCATTTCTCTGTATGCTCCCCCTGGATTGTGGAGCTGTGTGTATCACCAACTCCTGGGACTTTGTCACAAATTTAGGATGCTAGATACAAGGTCTGGATGGGACTCAGTACATTACTCGCTTCATCTTGTGAAGTTGTTGTACTGATCCCATCATCTGTGCCTGTTGTGATAAAAAGGCAAAATTTATTTTTTCATAGGAACTTGTGAAAGCAGCATCAGTAATTGAAGTACTAGGAAACGACACAATAATCAAATCTTTATTTTATACTGATCTTGGTAGAAGTTACATTAAATTAATTTTGTTTTGCATATTGATATAGTTGTGAAAGCTTTCTCTTTATTAGGAAGAAAACCAAAACCCTGATTTGATAAAGTCCATTCATTTATGAGAGAAAGTCCCTAAGGAAACCATTTATATGTCACTAGATTATGGTTAGCTTGCTAATCACCCTTCAATACTGAAGAATACTGATGATGAGTGTCTTTCTTGTTTTTTGCTTATCTATTTGTTTATACACTAAGCTAGTCTAGGATTTCATGGCTGATTTAATTTTTATATCTTTTATTACTAGAGAAATGAAATTGTTCTTTGTGAATTGGTCATTTATATTTCTGTTTATTTAGATTTTATTGATTATAATTTTCCTCTTTTGCCTTTTTTCCCCTACAGAGGTATTAAGAGTTTTCATTATTGATGAGAAAGAAGTCTCAGTATATTAAGGTTATTAACCATTTTATATATGTGAAATTTTGTTATTGTTATATAGTAAAGTATACCACAGATAGTGTTATTCATACTAACATGAAGTGATGGGATTGTTCTCATACCAATCAGACAGAAACTGTGGAGAGTTAAGTTTTTACACAAATTGACAAAAATCACATTAATACTCTTGTCCCATAATTTTACATTTTTATTGACTGTGTTTGGTTAACATAAAATTGGCTTTTAAAGAAATTTTCCTAATATTAATGTTACTTCTTTTTTAAGGTTTTACAAAACTCTGGAAAATCATTTGGCTCTGTAATATTTTATGAATGATTATATGCTTTTTTTTAAAATCCAATAATTTAATCAGTTTAAGAAATTTCAGATATACCTTTAGAGTTTTTTGTTTCTTCTTATTTTTAATAGTGCTAGGTTCTTGGAATTGCAAATCTAGGTTTTGGTTGAATTCTGATAATTATGGTTTTGATTTCATTTATTTTTGGAAGGGGAAAAAGGACGTGAACATATTCTAGCCATCTATTAGTACTTAAACACCTTATCAAAATAAACTGAAGTAGCTTACAACAAAATACTTATTTTGATTATGATTTCGTTGGTCAGAAATTAAGGTAGGGGTTAGATGAAGAAGTGATCTCTGATTGAAATGGTGGCATCTAGGACCCTGACATTGGGGGAATCCACACTGTTAGTCAATATTCTAGATGCTTTAGAGAATGATTGAAGGGGTTGGGGAATGAGGCCTGCTCTACCTCAGTCTCTTCATGGAGAAGTGGTAATGCCATTGCTGAAGACATGTGGGATGGGAGATGCTGTGCCAACCATGTGCAGAAATTGTTTAATGACAGAAAATATGAATGGCTGTCCCTGGTTCATGTGAATCTGGGCTTTTTTTAGTGACTTCTTGGGGAACAAAGGCTGAAATAAATACTCTCTTGTAACATCTTCCTTGGGTGGGTCAGTTTTTCCTTAATTTATCCTCCAAAGTGACCACCAGTATCTCTCATCTTGCTGTGGTAAAATACTGTTAAGGCTTGCACCCATGCCACACTATTATCAGTCCCTATCTATAAAACCATGGTGCAGGTCTTCTGCCATAAATCACATTAATAATGTCCCAGTGTACTTTGAATAAGATTGTTTCAACATGGCCATGGAAGCTATTAAATTGCATCCCTCCTTGCCTCATGGATGTCTCTAAGTGGACTGTACTCCTAGCTGTTTCCAGGTTTACCCCGATCTCCAGGAGACATTCCATCCTCATGGAATAACCTTCTTGAACTTTTATGGCAAGGCTCACTTTGTCATTTTGCAGAATTATCATTTTACTGAGCTTTCTGCCTAGATGTGAAATTCCTTGTAGAATTTTGAAAAGATTTTCTCTACTCTTGCACTAATGACTTTTCAAAATTTAATCATCCTTAGATAAAATATAATGAATTATTGCTATTTATTGAGGTTAGGGTCTCACTCCAGCCCAGGCTGACCTAGAATTTACTATCTAGTCTCAGGCTGGCCTCAGACTCACAGTGATCAGCCTCCCGAGTGCTTTGATCAAAGGCATGCACTACCACATTCAGCCCACAATGATTTATTTACCTAGCATCTTCTACCCGTTGTGGTGTTCCTCAGCTTTTAAAACATTTGTTGATTTAATTAATCTAGAAATAAGTACGAAAAAGTAATAAAATTAAATTGTGTATGTCTTTTCTTTTTATAAGCTCTAACTTCCCATTTAACCAATTTGAGACAATATCAACGCTATAGAGGTCTGGACAAGAAGCATGAAAATCCTGAGTATAAATTTATTTTGGTTTTCCAAACTCAATAAATTATATATACTATGGTAATATGTTATATTTAACAACAAGATTAAGTATAGTAATAGACAAATATTCATTGATACTAATAAATTCATTGTCATCTACCTTATATGATCATTGAGCTTATTTTTCACAAAAACCTCTTCCCTTCTTCAGCTAGCTAATCTCTTCATCAATTTGATGCACTGAGCACTATCTACACACCTGCTAAAATAAGCTATTGATTATGTAATTATGGGCCATTTGTTGCTGTTGTTTAAAAAGAGTTCCACCCCTCCCACTTCTTATTGATAGAAGCTACATTGGTCAATTGATGTCTCAGTGACAAACTCTAATCTAACACTCGGCATTGGGCTTTGGAGGCTACTCAAATTCTTGCTCCAACTGTCTCTCTTTTCATGATTGGCTTTTTTAGCTTACTGAATTGTTTTCCAGAATAATGGAATATTTAAATTATGAAAAATGGCTATGTTTTCTGACAGCTTACTAATTATCTTAGCACCTGAGTGTAAGATGCTGTGGATAAAAATATTGAAAAATCTCTCCCCCCTCACACATTAAACATTTTTACCCGATAATTATTCCTATTTCATGATGACTTCTGTATTTTGTAAATTCTTTATTACATCGCTGTTATTTTTCAATTAGTACTTAATTGTCTTATGTTAAATGTATTCCTCATGCATCATTTTAAATAGTACTTTTAGAGTAGAAACTATACTTTATGCTTAATTGGTTTCCCCCAGCATCCAGCACAATGTCTATGACAGTGTCTAAGTTCCCAATACGTACTATGAGGTAAATGGATTTTGAAATTATGACTTGTTGGAGTTTGATATGTAGCTTTCTGTTACTGTTACCAGAGCTATAAAGCAAAAAATCCAGCTCTGACAGTGCCCAGATATTTGGCTTGACCATATGATGGTCCAGTTCTTTAATTAAAGAGATAGGCAGTGGCGAAAGGCAGGTGTAGGGGAGGTAATCACAATGGACACGTTGGGAAGTGGAATGGAGAAAGGGGTTCAGTGACCCCCAAGTTCATCTTCTGGGCACTGACTTGAGCATTGCATTCAAATGGAGTAAGAATTGGGCCAGGGTGTAAGAAGGATGGATATTTAAGTAGTGCTGGTCAAACCATGGTCTGGTTGATCCTTACCTCAGTTCTGGTTCTGTGAGGTAGGTCAAAGAAGCTCTTAACATTGGAGGAGAAAATACATCTCCTGTGAGATGATCCTCTGGAGTGGGGGCATGATCGCTTTGTGAGGCACGAGGTTCTTCAAATGCATTGAGAATGCAGGTTCAATATGGTGACTGGTGTATTCTTAAGGGCTCTCTAGAGGAACAAAAACAAGAAAATATATATATACATTACAAAGGGGATTGTAGCAGGTAAAATCTCATTGCTGGGACAAAACTCCTTGCTAGAAGCAAGCAGCTCATAGGAGGAAAGGGTTTATTCAGCTTACAATTTCAAGGGAACATTTGACTCTGGCAGAGAAAGCATGAGCCAGGAAATCCATACCATTACCTATCAGCAGCAGGGGGTAGTCAGGGTTACTTGAGCTTTGAGCAATCCTAGTAACACATGACTCCAGCAAGACTCCACCTCCCCAAGGCTCTAGGGGCCTCCTGGAGATTATGTATGGGGCTTAACTACAACCACATGAGGCTATGGGGGATTTATCAGACTGGCTTTCATGGTCCTCTGACAATGGCTACCCCACTGGAGAGGCTAAGAACCCAGTAGCTGCTTAATACATGAGGAAGGATGCCACCGCAGTCCCAATCTGATCCTGAAGGCCTGGAAAGTTGCTGGAGAGCCACTGACATTCAGTCTACCTTGGGAGACATAAGAGCCTGGGTTCCATGTCCCTGAAAGATGGTAACCACAGGGGAAACACCCTGAGCAGCAGGGAACAAAGGCGGGAAGGCAAAAGTGGCATTGTTTCTCTGAAATATCAATTTATTTATTTATTTGCAAGCAGAGAGATAGAGAGAGACAAAGAGAAAGAGAGAGATAAAAATAAAATGGGCATGCCAGTGCCTTCGACTGCTGCAAACAAACTCCAGATGCATGTACCACTTGGTACATCCGGCTTTACATGGGTACTAGGGAATCAAACTTGGGCCATCTCTCCAGCTCTGAAACCTCCTTTTATAGTAGGTGCCATCCACTCTGGGTGTGTGTGGAGGCATCTTTCCTCAGTTAAGCTTTCTTTGAAATATCCCCCTAGACCTGCCCTGAGACATGTCTACTTGATTCCTAGTCCACTCAAGTTGACTATTGAGATTAATCATCACCACCAGAGACTTCTTTTTGTTTGTGTGTTTTGAGATAGGGTGTGGCTTTGTATGTTTATATGACTAGCTGTCTTGGTACTTGGTATGAAACACATGTTGGAATCAAATTTTTCTCAGCCTCAAAATTACTGGGATAATAGTCATGCACCATTGTATCTGACCTGTGCCTAGAGACTTTTGGGGCACCTTTGTTGGGGTCTGGAACAGCAGATTGTAAAAGCTGACAGTAAGATAGCTTGGTTATTCTTTATATCGTCATCCTTGAAGAGGTTAGGTCTCACAACATTCTATGAGTGGTTAGCATGTCTATGAGCAGTGTTCAACAAGAGTGTGACCCGATGTAGACAGTGGCAAAATGAAGGCAGGGCTAGCAAGCTTTCATTCAGCTTTTAGCTAAATTTGTGAGCCCAAGTGAGGAGCCAGTGCTTTTAAGCAAAAACAGATTTTAAGAACTTGTTATAGTCCTACAATTTAGCCATTATGGCTACTTCCATGTTTCTTTTAGAAGCATGGCTTTTATTTTTGAATGTTTGTTTGCCTGGATCATACAGAATGACTATAATTTTTTAAAACCGGAATCCCACATTGACATAATGACAATAGCTCACTTTATAGATTAAGGAAGCCTCAGAAAGACTAGCAGTCATCACAGCCCGAAAGTCATGGCCAAATTCTCACTTGAAGGCAAAGGGCTAAATGTCTTCTCTGGACTGAAAATTCAGGTGATTTTATTGGTCATTTGAATTCTCTAAAAAGAAAGCAGACACATAAGTAAGAATATTAATATAATATACCTTTCATAGTTATTTAAATGCTTCTTCTACTTTCCTTGTCTTTGATGAGAAACAGGAAGTAATTTTTGCATCTTGAAATAGTTAGATTGGAAAATGAAGTAAAGATACAACAATAACAAGATAATAAATGTTAATAAATGCTGATTGAAGATCAAGCCTTTTTCCCCAAAGTGCTGAGTAGTAAGAATAGGGTGTTAGCTTATAGTAGGCAGATTAATATTGCTTTAATAAATTTTTAAATTAAATTTATATTATTTTAGCCTTTTCATAGTAAGACACACAAAACAAATCCAAACCAACCCCAAACATCAAACAAGCAGGATTCCTGATATCTGTAAGCATTTAAAGTGTTCCTTTTCTTGTTGAAGGCAGTGAAATATCTTGCATCTTTCCAACTGTGTTTTTCCTACCCCAGGGGAAAATCACTTTGAAGAATGCAGCAAATTATTTTGTATACTACATCCAAGGCTACTGAACCAGAAGAATAAGGACATACTGCTTGTGAGTTCAGCTGGATCAATAGCTCAGCCCTGGGATTTGCTTGTCTGCTGGATATTGAATAAACAACACTAAGCTGCCAGTTTGTACCATGGATATTGAAGACCCCAGTACAGCCAGATGACATTTTTCATAAGACAGAAAGTAACTTACCTGTAAAAGTGTTTAGATATATGAGCAGGTAACATAGAAAGAGTATGAAATGTGTTTGGCACACCATGTAGGATTTTCTCCCTTGCTGTGCCATTATTCAAGATGAACAGAATGCTCACGTGTGTGCACACACACATTTGTACATAGAAATATGTATTTGTAGAACACCTCAAAGCACTCCACAGGCATGACCAAATCCATTCTTACACTTGTGAGAATAAAACAGGATCATTGTAGTTTCCTTCTTTTTCCTGCTAGAGATTGTTATAACACAGCCGGCCCAGCTGGATCGGGGGTCCATCTCTCCATGTCTCTCTACTGCACTACCTACTTCCTAGGCTTGGATGCATACTATGTTCATGTGTTATCACAATGAGTTACCATGTCAGAGTGCTTGCAAGCAATCATCCCTGTCTGATTTTCTGTCACTCCAAGTTTTTGAGTAAGCAACCACACTGCTCTAAGTATCATAACATCAAGACAAGCATATAGGACTACTCTATGAAAGGAAACTTTCTAGTAGTTTTCTAGAAGATTCAGCCAGAGGAACTTGTACTTGGCTTGAGATCTCTTGTGTTTCTGTCACTGTATGAGCTTAAACAATTTCCAAACTGGTATTTAGAAACTGTCAGGAGAAAAAGGTCCATACCAATAAAGCAATTAAAAACAAATTGCATCCTGCTGAAGAAAAATATTCATATAGCAACGTGGCTGAATTTGCCATTCTTTGCCTCGTGTGCATACTCTGAGTAGGAGCTCATGGTCCAGAATGATAGGGTAAGTGAAAGCTTTCACAGACCCAGGCTCTGCCCACTGAGGACCTGGGAGTGTTTTCCTGGCATATGGCCCAGGCGCAGTTGACAAGGGGAAGGAAGTTATCTCCTGCCTCTTTGTCCCTAAAAAGTCTTACTCCCCCTTTGCATTTGCCCTGATTTCAACTTGTAATTAAAGCAGTGAGATGGTGACTTAACTTGCCAACTTAACAGATAATAAAAAATATTAAAATGGTTGGGAAGACAACTTCTGTTGCAGAGCTTTGATTTGCCTATGGACTGTTCTCTTGACTGTCTGATTTTCTTGGGAAGTTAACTTGAATCTATAAGGAATAACCAACTCATCAATACTACATAATGTTTTTTTTTTAAAGTGGACAGCAAATTGTGCTGAGCTCAAGTACTGTTTAACACAGTAAATGTTCTATCAAATAAGGTATTCTTATCATGCTTTACTATCTGAGGGGGAAATGCTATAAATAATAAAATATTTTAAATGGAGGGCATTGCAAATGTCTTCCTCAGGCCATGCCTAAAAGTGAACACTAGAAATAAGTGTGTTACAAATAGACTTTATTGTTTTGCTTTATAGATGGAATAGTGATTTTTAAATGTAAAACTGCAGAAATGGCCATTAGCATTTTAGTGATGTCTTTAGCTACCTGCTGTCTTTGAAAGTACAAAAAATTTCATAAAACTGCTGATGTCAACGTAGGTTGAGACTAGGAAAAATAATCATATTTGAATACAGAAACTTACATCTGACTTTAGTAAAATAAAAATCACGCTCAATATTAAAAATTGAAAAAAATATTTTCTGCCCAGTGTCCTTAATTAAATTCTATTTCTAATAAATATTTTAAGAAAATCAGCAAAATGCAATGAGAAAGCATTTCCACATTAACAGAAAACTGCAACTTTACATAAATGATTTTTCAAACATTTAAAACATCCAGGTTAGTTTTAAACTAGCATCATTGAGTGGCATCGGCTATTTTCTACAAATGGAACTCTTTCCTACTGGTGAGAGGAGGGAGGTACATGATAATTAAAAATCTAAGGAAATGGAGCAGGTTAAAAAGCTCAGAAAGGGGCTGGAGAGATGGCTCAGCGGTTAAGGCACTTGCCTCCAGTGCCTAAGGCCCCAGGTTCAATTCCCCAGTACCCACATATGCCAGACCCACAAGGTGGTGGACCTCTCTCTCTCTCTCTCTCTCTCTCTCTCTCTCTCTCTCTCTCTCTCTCTGTCTCCTTGAAAAATGAATAAATAAAAAGAAAAGCTCAGAAAGGTACAAGACTCACGAGGTCCCTTCCACAGGTTATATAAGCAGTTGACCGTTGCTGACTGAAAGGTGACTATGTGGTGGAGGTGTCTGCAAGATGGACAAGAGCTCTAGGATACAGCTTTGGTCAGTCATTACTGAGGAGCTTTTTTTTTTTTTCTTCTCTTTTGCATCATCCTTGCTCCTGGAAGTCATCCTTTATTCATGATTGAGTAAGTCCAATTAATTCATTTTTCATCAAGCTAGACTTGAGGAACCCATTTCTTTGATCTGTCTTTGGTGTTCTGTATAATGTGAATAGAATAGGGTGTTTGTTCATGTCTCCTTATGAAAAGTCATGTGACAAGTGAGCATTAGGACAAGCAGATTTGGAAATGGTATAGCCTTTATAGGAAATGTAACTGGCCTCTTTCTCATGTTGGAAATGTAGTGATAAAGGAGTGGAATGAGCACACACATCTATATCTATATCTATATCTATATCTATATCTATATCTATATCTATATCTATATCTATATCTATATCTATATCTATATCTATATCTATATCTATATCTATATCTATATCTATATCTATATCTATATCTATATCTATATCTATATCTATATCTATATCATCTATATCTATCTATCTATATCTATCTATCTATATCTATATCTATATCTATATCTATATCTATATCTATATCTATATCTATATCTATATCTATATCTATCTATCTATCTATATCATCTATATATGCACACATACACAAGATTTCTACTTTCTGGTAGCCATTATAATACAATTGTTTCTAAACTTTCAATTTGAACATTATAACTTAAATATGTATCATGGCCAAAAAATGTTGGCCAGAGTTTTAAACTATTTTTCTCCTACAACCAGCAAGGGCTTATAGGGCTTCATTCTGTGTACTCTGACTTATTTTTAAGAAAAAAAAAACTTTTCCCCTATAGTCTATTCCATAGTTTTCCCATATTTCAGTTGACATAGGAATCTTAGTTTGTAAATATTTCACATATCATTTCAGAATCATCTACTGAGAAACTTCTTTATGTCACTGCTCCTCTCGTGCCCTGATTGTGGCTCCTGATGCTCACTTTAGGGGACAGGACACACTTTCCATGTCCATAGACTTGACTGAGATTTCCAGTGTTGCCATAGTAATATTCCCCTCCCTCACAGACATGTCTAATATTTTTTACATTGCAAAAACAAGTTACAATCTACAAAGATCACCTTCTAGAACCACACAATTGAGTTATATAAACAATTAAAAACATTTTGAATAAGTTTATGGTTTTCTGTTGTTCACTTTCATAGCCCCTGTAGCCACATGTGGCTGCATTCAAGCTGTAGGCCATAGCTTGGGCGTGCCTGACAGATACACCTGTAGGCCTCCACCAGTTTTCACCTTAAGCAGGGAGACTGGCTTTCAGTTTTGTTGTCCTTACCTTCACATTGGTGGAACAAAACACTTGACCAAAAGCAGCTGTGGGGAGGAAAATGATTAATTTGATTTACACTCATATCTCCATGATGGCAGAAGAAGATAGTAGAGCAGAGGTGGAACATCACTGCCTTGCCAGAATAGATGGAAAACTGAAGCCTGGGAGTGAGCCAAGCTCTGGAAAGGCAGAGCTGGCTATAACACTTCAAAGCCCACCCCCAGGAATTCTCTTCCTCCAGCAAGGATCCACCTTCCAAATTGCCACCAGCTGTGGATCAAGCATTCTAAACACATGAGTTTATGGGGAACATCTGGTTCAATCCACCATATTATTCCTTGGTTCCCATAGACTCATGACTCTCAAAATGGAAAAAAAATATTCAGTCCAATTTTGAGTCCCTAAATTTTCTTTATTCAATCCCAGCACTCTTCAAAAGCCCAAAGTCCAAGGTCTTATCTAAGAGCTTCTTAGGCTGTCATCAAGGTCCTTTCAGTGAACATTGTGATTGACTTGCTTCCCACAAAGAACAAGGCCCTATTTCCATTCCATTTCTGGGGTTGTTTGTCAGTTGTTTGTGCATGTGTGTGGGCAAGACTCAAGGCAGTCTTTTAACTATAAGCCCTTAAAATTAAAATACCAGTTAGATACACATAGTCACACAGATTAAACAGTCCCACTGCAAAAGAAGGCATTGGGCATAGCAAGGAAACTAAAAGAGCAGTTCCCTTTGCCTTTCATCCAGGTGGACACTTGCCCCTGTCAGATTTTACTCCATGATATTCAAAAACTTCACTCTGTCCTTTTGAGATAAATATATCTTATGGTTTAGTAGTTGAAATTACATGCTTAATCTTTTCAAAATTGCATTCCCAAATGCCAAATGGAATACTAGTCAGCAATAAAACGTAAGAGATTCTTATGCATGTGACAGTGTGTCTGCTATAGAATATTATGTTAAATGAAATAAGTCAAGCACAGAAAGACAAACACTCCATGATGTCACTAATATGTGGAATCCAAAGAATTGACCCCTTAGAAGATAAGAGAATAATAGTTCAAAGACTAGATAGAGCAAAGAGAATGAGGAAGGGCAAAGACGTTCCACAGTTACAATGTTGTTAGATAAGAAGAAAATCTTCTGGGATTCTATGGCACAACAGCATGAATATTATAGAAAACGATGTATTATATATCACAAAACAGAGGGGAATATGTATTTACTTGAAATAAAGAAACAGACGTTTTTAAAAATATTTATTTATTTATCTGATAGAGAGAGAGAGAGAGAGAGAGAGAGAGAGAGAGAGAGAGAGAGAGAGAAGCCATTGTAAAAGGACTCCAGACACATGCACCACCCTGTGCATCTGGCTTTACATGGGTAATGAGGAATCAAACTTGGATCCTTTTGCTTTGCAGGCAAATGCCTTAGCCACTAAGCCATCTCTCCAGTCCAGAAACAGGACTTTTAAGGGAATGAATATACCTATTACTGTGAATATATCACCACCCAATGTGTACATGACTCAAAACACCTCACTGTATGTTACAAATCAAGTCAATTACTATTTTGTGTTAATCAAAACTATATACAAATAAAAAGAAGCTAAACCCTAATCTTTGGCTTTCAAACAAATTTAAAAAAAAAACAAAGAGGAATGAAGCTGAGTTATATGTTTCTTGATCAAACAACTGAAGAGTTGTCAGTTCTCCCTTTAAGGTTTAGAATAAGAAAGGGTATCATTAGGATTTGGTAGAGTAAGGAACTAACATACAATGAATTTGAGATTGAATTTCAAGTACAAGGTGAAAAACCTACATAGCCAATACAAGGTAAATAGCTACCACTGTGCACTTATTTTTATATCTCCCTTTCCAAAAATATAACAGAATGGTCAAAGACATAGATTGCAGATTTATGGGTAGAACTGTGGCTCACATCTGCTTAGCATCTGAGATAATTGTAATTTTATATGAATTATGTAATCTCTCTGAGCCTTATTTTGCCAAATGGATGTAATTTTCACTTTCTGATTGCCACAGCCTAATTATTATGAAGCCTGCAAGAGTGTCTGTATATAAGAAGTAAAAGGCTATTATTATTAATTAAAATTAGGGTAAAGGTTAGAAGCTAATTATCTGTTGTTTTAACTTGATAGATCGGGTATGTAAAAATTTATTATTATTATTTATTGATTTGTTTCAAATACTTCTTTGATATAATTTAAAACTTTTCATTTGCATGTGATGGAATCCAACACATAATCATTTTTGAACAACTAATCAGCACGGAGGATTTTTTTTTGTTTTTGAGCATTTTTTATTATTGATATCTTTATTATACAAAATTAGATACATTGTATGAGCAAATATTGTGTTGGTATCCCTGTTTCCCTCCTCCCTGTCCCCAATCCACTGATATCTTCCTTAGTGGGCACACTGGATGGTTCCATGAGGTAGGGGATTATGGATAGCACAGGAGGCAGTGAGGTTCCCCTCCTTTATATGTTGTTACTGAGGGGGGCAATGTCTTTGGAGATTCTCCTCCACCAAGGTTCTTACACTCTTTCTTCCCCCTCAGTTCCCTGAGTCATGGTGGGTGAGTTTTATTATTGAGATCTTAAGAGTCTCAGTACTTCTGCTTTGGGTTTTGTTGGAAATCAGTGTCTGTCTCTCTGATTTATCACGAGTTGACTGGCTGTGGTTATAGGTCTCTTGCTTATCCCACCACTCTCTTAAAGGTTTCCCTTGGAGCCTACAGATAGGCCTGGGGTTCATCTCTTGCTGGGATGTCAGCCGTCTGCCTGTGGCTCATTGGTTGAGTTGGAATGACTCTGGCTCGCTCACTGCCTTATGAAAAATACAAACAGAATCTCCATCGGAAAGTGAGATCAGTATAGGTTAAATGAGACACACATTTCTAATTTGGCAAGATTCTACTGGGATTAGCTTCTCTGTAGTTCTCTGGTAATGCAGATTTCTCCTTGGAGGATTTTATCTTTGCTTTCATGGATCCAAAGACTCAATGCTGCTGGCAGGTCTGTCAGGGTTCTCTCAATAGCCCTGCTCTGTTCCTTGTCAAGCAGCCTCTTTCTCTCCTCCACACACAGATACCTTCCCTGTGGCTAAGAGCCAGGCTCAGCAGAGGTCCTGTGTTTCATCATTCAAACCTGACACGCTGGAAAGAGCTTCTGCCGCCTAACATCGGACACTCAAGTCTTTGGGATCAACCCCTTCACACCCAGTCACAAACTGGCCAGCTATGCTCAGTTGCACTAAACCCCACACCACCCATTGTATGTAATAGGTGAACTTATTGCTTTTACTTTTAGCAAAGTGTTCGATTTGTCACTTGAATTATTTCCTGTGTTCTATGGTTCAAATAAGGAGCTCTAACTAGTTAATCAAGGTGCCATTATTTATTTATTTATTTTTAATTTATTTTTAACATCTTTATTGTCAATAATTAGATACATTGTATGAACAAATCTTGTGGTGGAACCCCCTTTCCCTCCCCCATATCCCCAACCCACTGGGGGCCTTCCTCAGTGGGCATACAGGATCATTCCGGGCCAACATCAGAGAAGTGATCAGAAACCTAGGTTTGGAGAATTTTAAAACTGATTTTATAGAGAACATATGAAGAATATTGGAGAATATTGACCTGCTGATTTTCCCAGGGCTAAATGACTGTTCCCATAAAGCTCCTTGCCAGGCTCTGAAGTGAAGCATTTGTCAGCCTATCTCCTGGGCTCAGAAGAGGAGGCAGGACTATGCTGTGTCTATTCTTGCAGCATCTGGGGTCTTCTTCTCGAGTTCTTTATTGAAATGCCTCTGGTTGTGGGGAGGAGAACTTTGAGGTGAAGAGTAGTAATATTCTTTTGGTTGCTAGAGTAACATTCACACTCTGCCACAAAATGTCCCTTGGTGCCACTGTCAGAGCAGTAATAAGGCTCATTTGTCAGTTGCAATGTGACATTTCTTATGGGTCTATATAATGCTTCTTAGATTACGATCCTCACACAATAATCATTGTCAGGTGATCATCTTTGAAAACAAAGGAAAACACGAGCAACTGGCGCCCCAAATATGAACTGCTCCATTTGCTCCAAGCATTGTGTGCCTGCTGAGGTATAGTGGGCTGCCATCAGGGTCCTTTCAAGTGAGCATCATGAGTGACTGACTTGCTTCCTGCAATGAACAAGGCCCCATTTCCATTCCATTTCTGGGATTGTTTTTCACTTGTTCGTGCATGTTTTGGGCAAGATTTAGTTCTGAAATCTATTACTTCTTTAAATTTCTTTTAAAGGTGACCAGACCCATTAGATGAGAACTGTGGATTCTTCCAGGCTCTTGGTGAAAGGCAACCCTTGCTGCTCAGTTTCCTTCTGTGGAACTTATGCACCGATTGAAGACTTCACCCCAAATGATGTTTTCCTGTCTTATGCTAAAAGTCCCAATTTTGGATATTAGGAAATCCAAAGAAAAGGCGAACTCTGTATGTCCATCAGCAGGTAACAATTTCTAGTTAGTTTCATTGCTTAAATAGCCTTAGTGGCCAGTACCATGCTGTTTTAGTTACTATGGCTTTGTAGTATGTTTTGAGGTCAGGCATGGTGATACCTCCTGAGTAGGTTTTTTTTTT